>PVHT021183710.1:2772595-2901338 GCA_004024745.2 Catagonus wagneri | reverse complement strand
GGTTGTTTGCAGGTGTATAAGGGCAAACTACCTTTCCTAGTAGGAGGCAGGAAGGAACAGGACAGGCTGCTCAAGGGGGGAGGGGCGTGATCAGGAACTATTGAAAATTACATGATACCAGTGAGATGATAATGGTCTGGTAATTCTTACCCCAGCCCGATGCTCTTTGAGTTTTATCTCAAAAAGATAAAATTCAAAAAGTTTGGAGAGGCCTTGAAGTCCCACATCAGTGAATTGGATCAGACCCACACACTGGGCAGGGCAATCTGCCTGTGTATTTTACTGATTCAAATGTTAATCTTACCTAGAAACACCCTCACAGACTCACCCAGAATAGCATTTAACCCAGTGTCTGGGCACACAAACTCAACCATCTTGATGAGTACAGCCCATTGGTCCCTCATTTCACTGAGTCATATTTCTTAGGAATTTAGAAGACTAGTCTATCAGCTTCTCTTCATTCCAGAGTTTGGGGGCCTCAAAGATGATTTCATATCTAAAAATATCTCCATTCTCCTTTTGCTTTCTGGAATACAGTCTCCACTCCTTCTCATGGTCTACAAAACCTATGAGATTTTGGCCCCTCACCTTCCTCTCCACCTTGCCCACCCCTTCCCCCATGACACTCCATCAACACTGGCCTTAAAGGATCTTAAAGGTGGATTTGTTAGGTCCATTCCAGAAAGAAGAAAGAGGGTGGACAAAGACATACAGATAATAAAAAGGATGTAGAGTATACCCAGTATTAGATAGTGTGGAGGCCAAGCATGAAGGAAGGAGTGATGGAAAGTGATGCTATGGATGTTAGGAGGGCCCACAGGAAGCTTTGGTGCCATAAGGATGCTGGACTTAGTTCCCATAGGGACTGCAGAGCCCTTAATGAGGATTAAGTAGAAGACTGACCCAGACAAAGGGACATAGGAAAAAACCTTTGCCCTTCATTTCCCTTACCTCACGTGTACAGACTCATTTTCAGGAACAGAGCTTTACAGAAATCATGTCCTCAGTACCCCCTCTGTGTGATTATCATCTGCTTACCTCCCTCAGCAAAGCCAAAGAGGAGTTTCTATCTATATGAACAAGTAACCGTGTCACATAACAAAAAAAGGTACTGTCCGGAGCATCCTTTTACACCTATAGCACATTGGTCAGGCCAAATCACCAGAACAGAACAAGCGCAAAGCTCCTCTTAGACAGCATATGGTGAACCCAGCCCCGAATTCAATGTAAATTTATCAGATGCACCCCCTCACAAAGGCAAACACGTGTATATTTGCCAGGTGTCTACTTCTGAACATGCTCTGAGTTTCTCCTTCATTAATTCCACAAGCATTTTCTAAGCCCCTACTGTGCCTAGGAAAATCAAGATGAATGAGTGCGTTGATCACTGTCAGATCCTCTGGGGCAAGACCTTGAGACAGGATTCCTGTGCATATGATTTTTAAGGAAATGTTCCTAGGAAAAAAACTGGTAATGGGTAGAAGAATCAGAAGGGAAGAATGAAGTCCAGCAAGGATGTGATTTCAGGCAGAGTCCCACAGAAGATTTCTGTACCCTGATCCTGCAGAGCCCCGGAATCTATGCTAAGTTCCAGAGCTGGTCCCAATTCAGAGCAAAGATGCTAACTTTCAATCTCCCCACAAGTCAGTCATTGACAAGGAGTTGTACATTCCCAGAGACTTCAGGCTCTCCGTGGTGCATAAAAACCAGCTCCAATAACCTGTGGTTTCAGTGTAGGTCCTTAGCAGCAGAGACGCACAGAAGCTGGGGCAGAGAAATGGAGAAAGGAAAAAGAGTGAGCAGATCTGAGCAGAGTGGCAGCAGATTCCTCTAGTGCCATCAAAGGAACTCGTGGTCTAGACAGACACCATCAGAGAGGTAGAATCATGAGTTTGGGATACACTGAATGAAAACGTTTCCTATGCCATGTGAGCAAAGACTGAAGTGATCCATTCTCCTGGGCGTTTGAAGAAAGCATTCATTGCAGGGGAGGCATTGGTTTGCTCTCTACGTCACTGTTTTATCTCTCCATATTTCTACCCTATGAAACGTGATCACTTTACTAGCTACCTCTTCTAGCTTACGGTACTGTGCCACAAGGGAACTCTTGTCATTTGGGTGATCTGTGATCAATGGGACCCGCAGGTGTTAGTTATTTGACTCCTTTTTTTTCTTTCTTGCACTTAGTAGAGGCTTCCTGTCACCAAAAACCTTCAAGAGCAGCAAATAACAATTGGTCATAAACATCCAAGTCTACCTACAAAGCTGCTGTGAATGGCGCTACCACAAATAAAAGATTTTATAATTTGCAGTAAGACCAGGGTCTTTTCTTTATCTATTTTCATGTTCATCAATGTCAAATTCAATCTCCAGATCAAAACTGAATAAATCCTGTTGACTCTCACCAGTTTATAGGTCTGCTTTCAACCTGGTCTAGAATTTCTTACCATCAAGGTATAGCACATGGGTCAAATCAAACACTTATTTCATGTTTCACATGAACATCACAGTAATGCTATTTTCTTTCCCAGTTAATACACTATACCCCAAATGAAACCAGACATATTCTCTTCAAAATTGTACCTATTTTAATTGCGCATCTTTTGACTTGAAAATTGTCTCGCCCTCGAAGGACACAAAATTGTATGAAATTAACTCATCACATATCTTCCAACACAGGAAATGACAGTCCTTCAGAATCTTTAGAAAATGTGAGTGGAAAATTTAGAATACTTATTCCAATGAAGATTGAATGCATCTCTAGAAAATATGATTCCTTCACCACAGCTTGTGACAATGCCGGATCCTTAGCACACTGAGCGAGGCCAGAGATCAAGCCCACATGATAATGGATACTAGTCAGGTTCTTAACCCACTGAGCCACAAGAGGAACTTCCTTTTCTAGTTTCTAAATGACTGTCCCAAATAAACTGCTTAGGAGATACACAAAGAGGTAATTCCATAAGGCAATTTATTGAAGGGGGTTATGATACATAAGCAATTTAAAATGACTATCCTGGCTCCCCTCGTGGCACAGCAGAAACGAAGACGATTAGGAACCATGAGGTTGCAGGTTCGATCCCTGGCCTCGCTCAGTGGGTTGTGGATCCAGCAAAGCTGTGAGCTGTGGTGTTGCAGATGCTGCTCGGATCTGACGTTGCTATGGCTGTGGCATAGGCTGGCAGCTGTGGCTCCGATTCGACCCCTGACCTAGGAACCTCCAGGGGACACGGGTGTGATCCTAAAAACAAAGACCAAAAATAAATAAATAAATAAATAAAAATAAAAAATAAAATGACTATCCTACAACTCCACACTAATTTACATTTCCATCCTCAGTGTATGATAGTGTCTAATTCATCCGCACTCTTACTAGTACTTGGAGGATAGTTGTGCCATATCTTTTGAAAATAAAATGGATTTTTCCTGTTTACTCCATCATTCCCTTTGTAGGGATTTACTCTACATATACGCATGCAAACACGGCATGAAATGTACCAACTGAAATATCCACTTCAGCAGGAAGCTGGAAATCATTCTGTCCATTGAAGACTGATGTCCTCTCCTACAATCGTTGCTATATCTTAAAGTTGTTTGTTTTTAATTGCCAAAAAATAAAAAATAAAATCTCCTAAGGGACAAAGATCTTGCTTGCAAAGAAGCGCCATCCCAACATTTTCTAAGTCATGCTTTTCTGGCAAAGAGCCTCATCTGTTTCTCTTATTGCCTCAGTTCAAGATGTATCACCACACCCTGGGCAAGCACCACTGCTCAATATGAGTGTCTTCCCATCGGTTGGATGGTCTGACTTTTGATCTTAACATGAAAAATCCCACTTCTGCCCTGTTGCATCTTTAGCAATGCTCCCATTTTCTCATGGGATCATTCACAAACCCCAACAAGTGTTCTCACAAACATCCAACTAACCTGATTATTCACGTTGCATTTTACTTCCATAAGGCTTTTACTCTATAGTATGAAACTTGTCCATTTTGGAGCAGAACCTTGTGATGTCATTAACACCTGTAGACAACATAACACTTGTATTTTTATAGGGATTATGTACCAAAATCACTGGGTAAAGTGAAAATCAAAGATGGTCCCAAAGACCCTGCACAAGTCCTCAACCACAAGGCAAGGTAGTTGGCTAACTTTAGGGGAAATGTTTTACAAATTGTCAATAATAATAATATATAAATATAATGATTATTACTATATCTTAGAATCATATTTATTATAGTGGATTAGTCACATTGTGAGAGGAATGAAGAAAACTACTGGCTGAAAGATGAACAAATTCACTTAGGGCACTTAGGTGGATTTTCAATTGTTCTTCAAAAGCCCAAACATTTTTAAACTTCACTTGAGCATCAGAGAGCAAAACTCTTTGCACTTTGATGCTAAAGTCTCTTTTGTATTCAACATACACTTTGTCCACAAAATGAAGTTGTAGTCTATTTACTCTAAATGTACCATTTCTTTTTATTATGAATTTTGACAATCAGAGCTTCTATTTTGATTAATGTATGTCCTAGTCCGTTCTGTCTGTAACAAAGTACCATAAATTGTAAAGTTTAGAAACAACAAATGTACCCCACCCCGCAGTTCTGGGGGCTGGAAGTTCCCGATCCGAATGTCAGCGCAGTCAGGTTCTAGTGAAGGCCCTCCTCTAGGATACAGATGATTGTTTTCTCACTGTATTTTCACATCATGGAAAAAAGTGGAGAGAGCTCTCTGGGTTCCCTCCTTTTTTTTAGGACCACACTTGTGGCATATGGAGGTTCCCAGGGTAGGAGTCAAACTGGAGCTACAGCTGCCGGCCTACACAACAGCCACAGCAACACTGGACGTATAGCACAGTTCACGGCAACGCCGGATCCATAACCCAGTGGGTTAAGCCTGGGATCAAACCCGCGTCCTCATAGATACTAGTCAGATTTGTTACCACTGAGCCACAGTGGGAATTCCTTGGGTTTCCTTTTATAAAAACTCTAATCCCATTCACACTGTCTTCACCGTCATGATCTAATCACCACCCAAAATCCCATCTCCTAAAAACATCATGTTTGGGATGTTTCAACATGTGCCGTTTGGAAGGACACATTAGATCCACTGCAGTAGGATATTCAATCCAATAATTGTTTGGATACAATTATTATTATATGTGCCCAGTGACAGTCCTATAGTTATAGTTGCCCCATGGATTTCCTTTTTTTTTCTTTTTATGGCCACACCTGTAGCACACGGAAGGTGCCAGACTAGGAGTCAAATTAAAGCTGCAGCTGCTGACCTATACCACAGCCACAGCCACACTGGATCTGAGCCATATCTGCAACCTATGCCACAGCTTGCAGCGATGCCAGATCCTTAACCCACTGAGCAAAACCAGGGATCGACCCAGCATCATCACAGAGATTCTGTCAGGTTCTTAACCCACTGAACCACTATGAGAACTCCAATTTCTTTTCTTCTTCTTCCAGCTTAACTGAGATATGATTGACATATAGCCCTGAATAAGTTTAAGGTGTATAGCACAGTGATTTGACTTGCATACACCATGAAATTATTGTCATGATTGTCACTTAGTGAGCATCTACCATTTCATAGAGGAGTAAAATTAAAGAAATAGGAAAAATATTTTCCTTTGTGATGAGAACTCTTAGGATTTATTCTCTTGAAGACTTTCATATGCAACATACAGCAGTGTTAATTACATTTATCATATTGTACACTACATCCCAACACTTTTTTATCTTATAACTGCTTTGAATTTTGATTGCCTGCATCCAAGTCCCCATCCCCCTACTGTCATCTCTGATAACCATGAATCTGATCTCTTTTTCTATTATTTTTGATTGTTCGTGTTTGATGTATAATCGACCTGCAACACTATGTTAGTTCCTCTTATACAACCTAACGATCTGACATTTCTATACACTACAAAATTAGCATCATGGTAAGTCCAGATATGTCCCGTACAAAGATGTTACTCGGTCATTGATTACATACCCCACACTGTACATTATATACTCCCGACTCGTGTGCAGTTGAAAGTTCGTACCTCTTCATCTCCGACCTGTTTCTCTTATCCCGCTACCCTCCTTTCCTCTAACAACTACTTGTTTTTTCTCTGTATCTGTGACTGTTTCTGCCTTGTTCTATTTGTTCATTTGTTTTCTTTATAGACTCCACATATAAGTGAAATCATAAGGGTATTTTTCTTT
The DNA here is from genome assembly GCA_004024745.2 of Catagonus wagneri. Lineage (NCBI taxonomy): Eukaryota > Metazoa > Chordata > Mammalia > Artiodactyla > Tayassuidae > Catagonus > Catagonus wagneri. Next base: position 2,895,114 of record PVHT021183710.1, on the reverse strand, counting down.
ATCTGACTTATTTCACTAAGCATAATGTTTCCTAGGTCCATCCATGTTGTTGCAAATGGCAAGATTTCATTCTTTTTTTATGATTGCTCCATAGACTTTTCAAGCCACCGAGAACACTACATATGCACGATGATATGTTCCATCAATATTTGTATTCATATCAACACCACAAACATATTTTTTCTTTTAATTGTCTTATCGGTAGCATTTATAATAATGTCACATCTGCCATCTTTGACAGAATAAAATTCCCAAAGCTTTACCCTGATTTACTGAATAAATAAATGACAAAATATTGGGATAATCTTAACTGATTTTTGTTTTACTTGAAAGACCAGATGAGATCATTTAACTGTTGGCAGAGCTTTTTTTTTTCTAACAGAGCCAATATATTAACAGCTATACCTTCTCTTTTTTCCCCCCTTTGGTATATATACAAGAAAAATTAAAATTAAAAAAAGGAAAATAAATTTAGAACAATAGTCAATTGACCTAAATAAAAAGCCATGTTTCACATCATTAGCAGTTGGAAGTGTTAATTTGTCAAGTATGTGCAGAGTCTGCAGTCAATAATATCAATATGTCCCTAGTAGATGGCTCAACATCAACAAATATTTTGAGAAAGTCCCACAATTATTATTAGCTTTCTAAAGAAATTTAAATCTAGTGCTTAATTTCTCATCAAACATGCACTTTTGCTTTTGGAGGTCATTGCTGGGAAAAAAGAAAAAGGTGTCTTGCAAAACAAACAAGCAAAAAGAAAATATCAAACAATAAAATAAATAAGGTTAAAGATTTACACCAAGAAACAAATGAAAAAGCCGCTGTAGCAAGGGGGTCAAACTGCTCTCTACTTGCTCATATCCATGCTGCTCCGTGGCTACAGCCCGAAGGTACTGAATGAACACTTAGCCTATAATTTTCCATGTTCCCCACTGATGCTGCTGACTGGAAAACCAAGTGACTGGCAAGAGAAGAAGCATCAAATACTCCCATCTCCACTGGAGAGTAGAACAAATTAGCTGTCTCTAACAGTATTCACATTCAAACACTTCATTTCAACAGCAAGTGCTCTGCCTTGGAAGGCAGGTGTTATTTTGTAACTGGATGGGTTCAGGAGAAGGGAGACAGGTTATCACTGGTTGTCCTTCAAATCTAACCACGTATTAAGGAAAGAATGAAGTTTACTGAAAGTAATATTAGACATCATGGCAGAACATTTAATTTTTTAAACTTAAACCCAACATAATTAACCGGAGAGTCATAGAGTAACTAGTATACAAATACGTGATCTTTTTTGGACCACAAAACCCCTTTAAATGAGATGCAGCTGTGGACACAAGGTCCTTACACAGAAGCTACTAGCCCAACAGAATGATGGGATAGCTTCTTAAAGATGGAGCTAATGCACCAGCTTAGAGATGGTACCCAGAAGATGTGTCATATACCTTAGGTCAACAGCACACAGTGCTGTGTTTTCCAATAGGTATAACATACAGGTCCAGCAAACCAGGCATAGAAGAAATGGTCTTACTTATCAGGATTCCCAGTGACCCAGCTTGGAAATTTATGCTTCCCCGTCTCATAAATATTGGCTCTATGAATGTAAAGTTTCTTGTCCCAGAATGAGGAAGACTTTAATGGGTCACACAGTTAGTATGCCAACCACCTTAAAGCTTCTTGTTACCTTGGTCTTCTCATGTCTGTAACACAGCAAGCGAAGAAAGGAATTTCCATTCTGGCTGATGTAATGCACTTTCATCATCCTAAATGAGTAGTATTTTTAACACATAGGAGAAAAAGGAACAAAAACATTGGCTGATCTACTAGTACCCCCATCCCCAGTTTTATTACAATTAGAACAAAATAGAACAACCAGGACTAAAAGCTCAGAGCAAGGGCAGGGAAAGAGGAACAATTCCGGACTAATAATACCATCTCTCACAGCATGTTAAACCAAAAAATGATTTTGATTTGCTCTGGATTCAAGCGAATTTCCTCCAGGTTCTACTTTGGCCTTTAATCACTTTCTATTATCATTAATAGTTGCCTTACCAGAAGCATTAATTTCCCATTTGTCCTCTTATAATACTGGGACAATGCCAGAAACGCTGCTCGGGCTCAACATAACATTGCAGAAGGAGATTAGAAGGCTCATAGATTATTATTTTTCACAGAATCGCTTTCAAGACAAATTAAATTTCATTGCCTGAAATGAATTTTTATGTTTTTTGCAGAGAAGGGACAAATAGGTCTTAGTCATTACAAAGTACATGGTGATGACATAATTGAAAGAAATCAAACAGATTTTTATACATGAGATTTAATGTTATCTTTGAATGAGCTTAAGGACGTTTCTGTCAAGGTCCAAACACGATTCATCACTGCAGAGTACAAATGACAAAATTAAGATTACTGTGCTTCAATGGGAAGATAAAGAGGCTAATTCTCATCATCATAGCTATTTGTCAAATTTCAAATACCAAGATGCCTTAGAGTGAAGAGAACTGAGACTTATCTAACAGTAATTTCACCCTGAAATCTATACGGATTCAATAATATTGGTTATTACCAATATTAAATAGGGCTTCATTTATTATTTTAATAATTCGATGAATTTGATTATACTCATACTTGTACAGCCATCATCACAACCTAATTTTAGAACATTTCCATCCCAAACCCACAGTCCACCGCTCCTTCAAACAGGGCTTCATTTAAAATATGCAACAGAATTGATGACGGTACATAGTCATAGAAACTCAGAGATGCCCTTCACTATGAAGACGGAACAAGCCTTATTCTTCTGGGTTAGTCCTCTGTGGAAAGTAGCCTTGTACAACCTGAGGGGAACCAAGAATGGTTTGATGCTTCTTATTAGGACAATCAGATTTTCTCGGCCCTTTCAGTGTTGTATTGGAAAAGGACTTGTGGTGAATGATGAAGGAAAAATAAGAATGGAGAATTTCTCCTAGGTTTTTGGCTGGAGCTACTGAATGGGTATGATGTCATTTGCTGAGATAAAAGGGGCTGGGGAAGAAAAGAAATCATAAATCTATTGTAAATATACCTTCTAACTTCTCACTCTATTGAGAAGTGAATTTTGCTTTTTCATCCAGTTTTGACGGACAGTTTGAAAAAGAATCACTTTTCTTTCTCTTCTGCAATTCTCTTGATAAGACCGTCCATCTGAAACACTCCAGAGCTTGTTTTCTCCCGTCTCTGCATTCACCAGTATCACTCAGACTATTTTTGTGGTTTTTTTTTTTTCTTTTGAAGAAGCTTGTGGTGATATTGCCATATCACTCAATTTCAACTACCTCCTCAAGCTGAAGTGGGTGCATAAATTTGCAAGATGATATTTCAAAGGCCAGACTTCCTGAAGGAAAAGAGAAGGCAAAACAGAAGCTTTCTTTTCATACAAGAGAAGTTATATGAATAGACGTATCTGTGATCGAAGTAACCTTACTTATGACCAAGAAAAGATAACATAATTTTCAAAAAAAAAAAAGTGTAGGTAATTTTTGTTCCCAAATATCAATTCTGTTGCCTGCCCTTCACTCGCTTTAGTTTTCTTCTTTCAGATGCTGAAAGTTGCTCTTCAGTGAATGGGATTTTCCCTTCCTTGATACTCTCTAATCTCCTCAAAAAACTGTGGTCCAGGAAACTAAATGCACTTGTCCTTGAGAATAAAGTTAGACCAGAAGTTTGGATCTAACCTTTCCTTCCTATTATCTAAAAGAGTGTCAGGAAATTGAACCACTCAGCATGAAGGCAAGAAGGAAGAGCAAGCAAACAAGGACTGTGACCTGACCATGAAGATATTTATTGAAATTGGTCTTAAGAGATTTCACTCTTCCCAGGAATTGGCAGCCATTCATATTCTTCTAAGGATTGGCAGCCCTTCAAGAATAAAAAGGGGGAGAAGAAAGAAATATTACAATATTGTAACAATGCAACAGAAGGCTACTGTGATTCATATAGTTCTTTATAGAAGTTAACTTGCAGCAAATTGTAAGCACTAGACCACCAGGAAATTCCCCCATTGACACCAATTGATGTATACACTGGATTGCAAGTTTACATTTTTTTCTCCTGTATATTAAACCTCTTTCTATAGCACTACCTATCAGTTCCCTCAGCTTGTGGCAAAGCCAAGTTCTGAACCCACTGAGTGAGTCCAGGGATCAAACCTGCGTCTTCACAGATACTATGTTAGATTCTTAACCTCCTGAGCCACAATGGGAACTCCTCAAAGTGACTCTTATTCAGTTGTACATAATGTACTTATTGAAGTTCCGGAACAGCATTAGAGATGCAAAGAGATGCCTTCAAGGGTCTCAGATCCCAGTGGGTAAACCCAGAAATCACAGTGTGAAGAGAACAATAATAGGATAACAATCCCTACCTTATAAGGATATTGTGAAAATCAAATGTGCTTAGGGATGTTTACAGTGTGGCACAGATGCTGGCACATGGGAAATGCCCCCTCAGTTGTAACTATCATAATGACTTTCTATTCATCACAGAATACATGCCAGACGAGCCTCCACTGAGCCTTACAACCTGTCCATTGGACCTCAGGACCACGGCTGACATAGAAGATGCTGAGTTGTCTTGTGGAAGAGGCTGATTCCTGGGCTTTCCAGGTGAAAGGTTAGTGTGGCTGCAGAAGGCCGGCAGGGTGTGAAAAGGAGGCTCATTCTCCAGGCACACTCCTTCAGAACTGTAAATCAGCTCCCTCCACTTCAGCATGGACAACTGTATGTTTAGGAGCCTGGGGGCTGCTTTTCTCTCTGCAAACCAGGACATGGCAATAAGGTACAGTTCCATTTGGTGGAGGGCCAGGTCAGATGATCTTTGACACAGCAGGCAGCACTGGCCCAGAGGGGGCATCCATGTGAGAAATTCTTAAGCATGATGCAGGAAGTGAGTTAAAAAAACGAAAACAAAAAACCAAGACTCCAGAATCTAGGTTTCCCTTTCAGGATGGAAATTCCTCCCAGTAGCAGCAACCTGAGACTAGTCTTGAGCTAAGCCTTGTCATCTTCCTGACCCCATCCCCTATCTCTCCCTTTCACACCAACCAATCTTTTCAAACCACTCCCAAGTCCTCATATATTTACTTCTATTTCACCTCTCCAAATATTAGCAGGAACCCTCGGCATGGAACACTTCCCACCCTCTCCAGCTCATTAAGCTCTGTGTACCCTTCCCAGAACACTCAGTTCAAGATTCATCTTTCCTCCAAGAAGTCTTCTTCGCCACTCCCTTCCCACTCAAATTCTAAGGCCTCCCCCACCCCCTCATCCCCCCCACCACCGAGTTTCATCACCTATCGGTTGAGAGGCCCTACATTCTCATGCTATCCTGTCCATGTTAACCCCATCAAACTATATCACCCTGCTTTATAATCATTTATTTCCCTATTTTTCCCACTTGAAGGAATATTCTTTAATGACAGGCACCCGGTTCCACTCATCTCAGTTTCTTCGATGCCTAATATGTGTTCCGTACACATATGCTTTCTTTCAAGTCATGTTGGGATTTCACTGACACACAGCTCTGTATAAACTGAAGGTGTACAGCGTCATGATTTGACCTGCGGACATCGTGAAATTATTATCGCCATTTAGTGGACATTTGTCATCTCACATAGATACAAAATTAAATAAATAGAAAAAAAATTTGTGGTGAAACTTCTTGGAGTTTACTGTCAACAATTTTCATAAGTAACATAGAGCAGCGTTCATTACGTTTGTCGTGCTGCACGTACATCCCTTTAGCTTATAACTGATAGTTTGTACCTTTTTCACTGCCTTCATCCAATCCTCTCCTGCCACCCCCCACACCTACCTCTAGTAACCACAAATCTGATCTCGTTTTCTATGGGTTTGTAGGTATTTGCTTGCTTTTGAAGTATAATTGACCAAATACACTATGCTAGTCCTTCATACATTAACGGAGTGGGGTTTTTTTCTATACATTTCAAAATGATAACCATGATAAGTGTAGCTACAATATATCACCACACAAAGATATAATTTCCAAAGAAAACAAAACCACTACTTAGAAAAGATAAATGCACCTCTGTGTTCCCTGCAGCATTATTTCCAGTAACTGATATACGGAAGCCACCCAAGTGTCCATTTGTAGATGAATGGATAAAAAAGATGTAATAGGCACATATAATGAATAGTACTCAGACATCAAAAAATGAAATCTTGCCATTTGTGACAATATGGGTGGACATGGAGGGTATTTTGCTGTATGACACATACTATATTTCACTTAGATGTGGAATCTAAAACAACACAAAATAAATGAAAATACATTGAAAAAAACAAAAACTGGAAACAGAGCTATAATGCAGAGAAAAAACAAGTGGTTACCAGAGGAGGGGAGGGTAGAGAGAAAGAAAGAGGTGAAGGAGATTAAGAGGTACAAACTTCTAGTTGCACAAGAACTGAGTTACAGGTAATGAAATGAACAGTCTGTGGAGTATGGGCCCTAACAAAATAATGCATGGTGATATATTGCATTATGTATATATATTTTAGGGCCACAGACGCAGCATATGGAAGTTCCCAGGCTAGGGATCAGATCAGAGCTACAGCTGCCGGCCTACAGCACAGCCACAGAAACTCCGGATCCGAGTTGCATCTGCGACCTACACCACAGCTCAGGGCAATGCCAGATCCTTAACCCACTGAGCTAGTACAGGGATCGAACCCACATCCTCACGGATAAAAGTCGGGTCTGTTACGGCTGAACCACGACAGGAACTCCAGCATCCCGTATGTTTTTAATGGATGGATGAAGAGATGAATGGAAGGAAGAGAGCATGGGCAGGAGGAATAAAAAGAGCAAAGAAGGGAAATGAAAGGATAAGCCTCTCGGCTCTCCCCTCCTTCCCACTGCCCAGCACCAGAGAGAACAGATCTGGGTTTGCAGCCAGTCTCTGGTTATGGAAGTAATGTGCATCTTGCTTACTGCTGCCTCTCCACTGGAAGTTTTCTCAAGCCTACCATTTGCTCTAAACAATCACCTCCGTAGACAACTTTTGATGTGATATTGCAGAAAAAGCCTGTGTTGCAGCCTCCTCCAAACATCTGTTTAATCCCTCTCCTCTACTCAAACTCTCTCTGATGTTAGGAAAGTCATTTCACATTTTTTTACCTCATTTTCCTCCTCTGTAAAAACATTATTTATTATACCCACCTTGAAAATAAGAGCAAAAGGGCACGGGGAATGTTTGAGTCATGGGGACTTTTATTAGCGCCTGAAGCAATCAGCAGGGCCTCTCTCAACCCTTGGAGCTGTTAGGTTTTTCTGTTTCATTCACTTTTTGAAGCCCCGAGGAATTTTTGTAAATAAACATTGTAAAAATGTCTTCTGCTTCTCGCAATCACACACCTCATGCACTAATAAAATTAGACCTCCTTTTGGCTCAACTTATGACTCCCTCAGCTTAAATATTTCCTGCTAAACGGATCTTTTAAAAGGCCTTGGGAAAAAATATTTGCATGAAATATGCCAAGCAAATAAATACATACCTACAGCTGAACAAGAGCAAATTCAAATTAGTTAGAAAAACATCAAGCTCACAATAAATAAATCGGCAGTGCATATGCATACCTGCCAGAGGCAAGCAGTCAGCAGAGGGGTCCAACAGAGGAGTGTTCCAAATTCAGCTCCACCATCTCACACTCCGACTTACAGAAAGTTATTGAATTTCTCCCAGCCTCGGTTTCCTTATTCATGAGATAGACTTAACACCAACATCGTCATAAGAAAGGGCGAAGATTAAATGAAAATTTCATGCTAGAGCCATGATCAATTGCCTCCAATGCAGCTTTTAAATTTGTCATAGAAATGATACTTTTCCTTCATATTCTAAGACAGGCAAATTCAAATACTCACGAGATGCCATTTATACCTACTATATTAACAAAATTTATTAAAGTGACAACACCAGCCATATAGTTGGGAAACTGGTCTGTTTATACTTTCTGGGAGGAGGGCAAACAGTTTCAATCCTTTAAAAAATACACAGGTGAGAGTCATATACAGATTTTAAGAAATAATAGTCTTTCCTCCAAAATGCTATTTCCTGGTTATTTATCCTAAAGCCGGGATTTTCAGCTTTCCTGCAGAACTCCAGGACTACCTTTCAGAGGTAGGGAGGCAAGAAACCTTTATTTTTGACCATTATGTATATTATGTATATTGCAAGTCTGCAATATTTGGGGAGGGAAAAGACAGTTTTATTTAAAAAAAAAAAAAAGGGGGAGTTCCCGTCATGGCTCAGCAAAATTGAATCTGACTAGTATCCATGAAGACGCAGGTTTGATTCCTGGCCTTCCTCAGTAGGTTAAGGATCCGGCATTAAAAAAAAAAAAGAGAGATTTCTCTTTTGGAAACAGTTGTTCAAATGCAATAAACCAATAAGACAGGCTATATATACAATAAATTTTAATAAAGCAATAATTTATGTGATTAAAAAAATTTAAGTTGACTAAATATCCAGCAGAGTACACTTCTGTTTGCTTGCTTTTTAGGGCCGCACCTGTGGCATAAGGAAGTTCCCAGGCTAGAGGTTGAATAGGATCTACAGCTGCCAGCCTACACTGCAGCCACAGCTACATGGGATATGAGCTGCATCTGTGACCTACACCATAGCTCACAGTAACACCGGATCCTTAACCCACTGAGTGGGGCCAGAGATCGAACCCATGTCCGCAGGGATACTATTCAGATTCCATTCCACTGAGCCATGATAGGAACTTCCAGTGTATACGTTTTTAAATGAGTGTTCACTTGGTGAAATGCCTTGCAATTTAAAAAAAATAATCACCATGAAGACTGTATTCTAACACAATCATAGAAATAGAAACAGGAAGAGGAGTGGAAGGAAAGCTAACGTTTTAACATTTACTATTGATTATATGTCAGACATGGAGCTGAGCACACGTATAGAATGTGGGGGGCAGACTATGCCATGCATTATGTGGGGGGAAAAAACGAGAATTCGATACAATATATATCCCTCATCATTATAACTTTAACCAAACTCTACGCTCATGGTCAGGGATTAAAAAAGAACTTAAAATAAATCCTTGATTTTCTAAGATGGAGAGGTGAATTGTTTTCTTCCTTTCTTCTGCTTCCTTTTTGTTTCTTTAATATTGGTTTTGCTATAAAAGAAAATTACACTCTACTCTGAGAAGAAATTTGTAATGAAATGCCATCTTTTCCAGTTTGAAAGAGAACCACCGAAGGACTCTCCCTTTTCCAAAAATGCCTGATAAACAGATTGTTGAAAGTAAACCCTTTATATTAAAAAATATTTTGTTGTTGTTATTTTTTTCCAGTTAATAGAAGCACGCCAATTCTGAGACTCCAAATAGAAACTGAGAATTACAACAGCCTCCCAGCTTCCATGCCCGTCCCCCTCCAATCAATCCTACTCAACCACCAGAGTGACATTTTTAAAATCAGAGTATATTACTTGCCCAATTAACATTGCCAAAGCCTCCCATTGCACTTACAGAATAATCTGACTCCTTACCATGGCCCATGGTGCCCTCCCTGACTAGCCCCGTCCTCTCTATTTGGATTTCTCCTTCCCATCTTTCCATGGGTCCCCCGTATTCTAGCCACACAAGTCCTCATTCTTCTTTCTCAAGATGCATCTACCTCAGGGCCTTTGCACTTGCTCTTCCATTATCTCCAACACTTTTCCTCCCAAAATTTTCTTCAAACTGGGTTCTTTTCATCTCTCAGATTTCCTATCCATACTCATTGAACTGTTGGACACTTACAATGTATCAGGTTCTGTATCCAGTGCTAGGGGTCAGCATTTAAGGACCAGACCCAGCACTCAGGGAGATCAGGACTTTGTGGAATGTTCAGGAGGTGAACAGGCAGGAGTAATTCATGGTGATATGTGCAGGGGGTGTTGAGAAAAGAGTCATGGCAGGGGAGTTGGAGTTGCAGATCCAAGGCTTGCAGAATCAGAGGAGAAAAAAATGCAGGGGAAGTAACATTTAAGCTGAAAGATGAGCAGGAGGCAGCTAGAGAGGTGGTAGACAAAGTGTCCCAGCTCAGGGATCAAAGAAAAGGGTGTCTCATTCAGGAACTCTGAATGGTTTGCTCTAGTCTTCAGAGCCTAGTGTGTTCACCAAGAATCCTGCATTTACTGGTAGAGGGGGTCCTCATCATCCTATTGAAGAAGTAGGAATTCAGGGATCTCAACCAAAGATGCCACATCCACACAAGCACCAACTGCCAGAAAAGAAATTATGCACTCATTGCTCTACGAATACCTGATGCCAACCTGACTTTCCTTTCACCCAGATTTCTCAGAAAAGTGGTAATGGATCCTAAGGTTTCTGAATGGGCTCTCAACTGGCTCCCTTCCAGATTAATCAAGGGCATCTGCATTGGTCTACTCACCCAACCTGCATCAGAGATAAGAAAGCATTCGTCTACTCACCCAACCTGCATCAGGGTTAGATTTTATATTTGCTACCCAAGAGGATTAGATTTTATATTTGCTACCTCAGACACTACGGGAAAAGAGGACAATGGCTTGACCATGGACTATGAAAGGGCTTGCATCTCACACTGTTCAGGTGCAGCTTATGAGCTGTGTGGGGAGAGAAACTGTACATAAAAGGACTAAATGTGTTTTTCTTATATTCTTACTTCTATAGGCTAATACTAAAATAAGGGGCAGATTGGGGTGAAACAGACCAGAAATAACCCACATTCTCAACAATAAGCAGCCCCTGGGAAAAATTGAAATGCCAATAACCTGGTCCGTACCCTGCTATTTTACCTGCAATTGCTATAGCAAAATGCCACAGACTGGGAGGTTTAAACAACAGATGTTTATTTCTCAAAATTTTGGAGGTGGAAAAGTCTGCGATCAGGGTATCAGCATGTTTAAGTCCTGATGACAGTTTTCTTCTTGATTTGCAGGTAGCTGCCTTCTTGCTTTATCTTTTTTTTAATATCATTTTTAAAGTTTTACTGAAGTACAGCTGATTCAAAAAGATACATGCACCCCAATGTTCATTGCAGCACTATTTACAATAGCCTAGACATGGAAGCAATCTAAATGTCCACTGACAAAGGAATGGATAAAGAAGATGTGACACATATATACAGTGGAATATTACTCAGCCACAAAAAAAGAATGAGATAATGACATTTGCAGCAACATGGATGGACCTGGAAATTATCATACCAAGTATAAGTTCCACTGTGAAAAAACAAATATTATATGATATCACTAATATGTGGAATCTGACAAAAGAATGCAAATGAACTTCTTTGCAGAAGAGAAACAGACTCACAGACTTTGAAAAACTTCTTGCTTAATTTCACATGACTAAGGGGGTGGGGAGTAAGCACTTTTGTCTCTTCTTATAGATCACTAATCCCATCGTGTGGAACCCATCTTCCTGACCTTCTCTAAACCCAACATCTCCTGATAGTCCCAAACATACCACACTTGGGGGACCAATGTTTCAACATATAAGCTTGGGGGGCACACAATTCGATCCGTAGCACCTTCTGAGTCTTTCTTGGGAGTTTTCTGTTGCTTCTCTTTTCTGTTCTTTCCATCATTTCCCAGCATCAAATAAACAGTACAACAAACACAATAGCTGCTTATGGTTATAAAACGCTATGTATACCAGATACTGTTCTAGAAACTTGAAATGTATTAACACTTTTAATCCTTGTACAAGTCAAAGAGGACCATTATTTTAATCCTTGTACAAGTCAAAGAGGACCCACTTTTACAGATTAAAAAACTGAGAGAGAGGTTAAGAAATTCCAACTAGGTCAACCAAACAACCCTGACCCGGAAGGAATCCTAAAGATATAAGGCACAGCTTGGTTTGGGAGACCCAGACAGAGATGAAGAGGACATTGCGGGCAGAGGAGAGGCAGTGAGAGGGAGTGTGGCCAGAGGGAAACACAAAAGGGGTTCAGAAGAGGGTAAGGAGACACTAAATGCTCTGGGCTCACCTCCTCTGGCTGTATATGCCTCACAGTACCTCACATGGACTCAAACAGTCGTGTCATCGATTATGAGATCCAAACCCCACATTTTTAAAGCTCTTTCAAGGAGATCCATGTTTCCAGGTCCTGAAAATAATTTTCGACTCCTCTCATTTTTAGGGTGCTTGAAAAGAGAAACCCGTTGATAAAATGGATAAGGAGGAAGATGAGTCAACTTGAAATTAATTTCCAAGGAAGTATGCTCCTTCGTCTTATAGGGAAGGTATATTCACATCTGTGGAGAGGAAATGGGATGGCAGCGGTCTGGGGAATTGTTGTTTTCTGAAACATGATAATTGGCAAAGGAGCATTTTGCAAACATTTCTCTAAACAGGATCATCAGGGGAGGAGCCTCTGCAGTTATGGCCACTGTAGATAAAGGGTCTGTATTCAAAGGCATCATTGTGAAGATTCAGGCGAAGGGGTAGAATTAGTGAAATAATAAAAAAAAAGAAATAATAGGAGTTAATTTCTATTTTCCTCTATCTGAGTGAATGAGGCGTATAATTAAGTCACATCACCTTCCCCCACTTAAATGTATGCTGAGCACGTATGCATATGCATGTACATACACACACACACACACACACACACACACAGCCTTTTCTATGTCGGTATTCACAGCCACTCACACCCACCAGAAGAGCTCTGACACACAAATAATCAGTTTTATGTAGAAAGAATCACACTTTTTTTTTTCGTTTCACACTCACCACCATTTTGTGGCTTGACCATTTCCTTTATTAGGAAGGCATTCATTCTTAGCTCATGACAACAGTGGTGTTTGTTAAACGGCTCCTGATGAATTAGATAGCAGACATGGATTCCAGTCCCAAGTGCATCAAGAGGAACTGTGTAAGCTTACCCTTGTCTTCAATTCCCTCACCATACATCCGCAGCAATAATAGGAAAACAGGCAGTGCTTTATTTTACCTAAAGGATGCAGATTTTCCCAGTGAAGAGCCTAACAGTTCACGTAAATGACACCAGATCTCCTTGCTGCAGAATCACCTAGGCTAAAACACCTTCCCTCTGGGGAAAGTTTCCTTCTTGTCTGCACATTTGTTCAGCCGGACATTCAGCCCCTGCACATTCCTGAACCAAAGCATCTGGCAAAGCTGCCAGATCCTGAGCCCCTCGGGACTGATGAAGACCACAAATTCTGCCACAGGCAACTCAAGCTCCCGTCTTTCTCAGCACCGGGACTAGGGTGAGCCAAGGGAGGTCCCTTCATGGTGACATTTAAAGAGATGTCTATTCTCAGGTCACGCAACTGCCAGGTCCTCACATTTTATATCTCAGGTACCTCAATTACCTTACTCTTGTCTCAGTCTTGGTCTTTCCCCTGGCTTTGAAACTTCCAAGACTTGTGACATCCCCTAGCGCTTTGGGGATCCTGTTTCTCTCTACAGGATCCCTCCTCCTCTCCCAAAAGGTTTGGCTAAGCTTCTAGCATTTTAACTCACTTATTAGGCAGGTCTTCTTTCTTCTTTAGAGAGACTCTGTTTGCTGGATACAAGCACCTTCCTTTCTCTTTGCTGCTGATCACACAGCTTTCTGGGACAAGAACAAAACTGCACACTTTTTGAAGGATGCACAGCTTGGTCAAGATTAGTACTAGGACAGTGTTTATCAACCTTTTAAAGTGATCACCATCATCTTCTTGGCCAGCTCCTTAACGCACGTATTCTCAGTGAGGGCAAAACAGCTTCTGCCTAGGAGCTTTGTAGACATTTTTTGATCCTACTTAATCCTCCCCTCCCCCATAAAATTTTAATACCATAGATATACTAAATGTATTATTTATAATGTCAGGTAGAGTTCAGTTTTGAAGGGCAACAAACAGTTGCGTTACCTAATTTTCTTCACCCTGCACACCCTAAGAATCACCTGTAGGAGTGATACTGTCTCCACTGAGAGTGAAAGTGTCTGGGAGCTGGCCCAGTAACACTTGGTTGGTTACAGACTTAGTGGTTGAGCTCCACAGGAGAACTAAAATTTCACGGAGCTTTTAAGAGATGGGGGCCTTCACTTTCCCCTCTTTTTTCCTAATCTTATGGTTTAATCTAGAAGTTTCCCTGGCTTAGCTCCCCAGCAGGTTGAGGAGATCAAGAGTGTTCAGTGGTCGCTGTTCCACTGTTTTTTTTTTTTTTGGATGTAGCTAATCTATTAAGAATCTACAAGTCTCGGGGATTTATTTTCTCATTTCCTTTCTAACCTCCAGCATGAGGTGATGGCCCCACATGCCTCTGTCTACCTGATGGACCTACGTTTTCCTTCAAGGCACCATCCTCAAGTCTAGACTTGAGGCAGAGTAGATAAGCATGCCCATTTTGGCCACAGCTCTAAAGCCGCACTCTCTAATTCACCCCCAGTAAAACTAATCACTTGACCTCCATCTTTCCCATGCCCTATCGCCTTATTGCTTGTTAGGTTCTAAATTCAGGAGGGGAAAAAAGAGGAGTTATTTGTATGTTCCCTAACACATAACACACTTATGTAGGTTATAGGCTTTCAAGGGTACACAGCTTGAGTTATATTCCATCCACTGTCTTGGAACCCAATAGAATATATTGCAGAGAGTATGTTTCATTAAATCCATTTGGATAATTGACAGGTGGTTTAATGAATCAAATATTTCTCTGAACTTCAAATGGGCATTCAGAAATACTTATTTCAATCTTGCCTCAGAGATAAATAGGTTGTGTGCTCTTGAATATGTCACTTCTGTGGTCCTCAGTTTCTCCACGTGACAGATGAAGACCAGTGCTTGATATACTAGAAGGTCCTTTCAGCTCTGCAGTTCTAGAATGCTGTGGCACAAAAGCATGGTATGATGTAAGCTAAACATTTAAGAGAATAGGGTAGCAGATGAGGAAAGAAAGCCCATGAAATGTCCATAGTTTTGAACTGTAATTGTTTAGTAGGGCAATATTGCTTCTTAAATTCTCGGGATCTGAGTGACAGCTGCTCCACCTTTCCCAGGAACCCTAGAGCAACCAGGAAAGAACAAGGTGGGAGGACAGGGCTGAATGAGAAAGGAAGGAAGGAGAGAGAGCTTGGTGGAGACAGAGGCAGAGAGGGACCCACAGAGAAGCAGAGAGAAGGGAAATGGAGGGAGAGAGAGAACTGGAGAATTGGTGAGATAAAGACAGATAAACATGATAATTTCTAAGTCCATCCATGTTGCTATAAATGTTGGTAATTCGTTCCTTTTATCATGCAAAGTGAAACCAGTCAGACAATTAGACAGCAACACCCAATGATACCGCTTACATGTGGAAACTAAAAAGACACAATGAACCTTCTTACAGAACAGACAATGACTCACAGACTTTGGAAAACCTTGGTTTTTCAAATAAGACAATTTGGGGGGGTGGGGGGATGCACTGGGGGTTTGGGATACAAAATCTGTAAAATTGACTTGTGATGATTTATGCACACCTATAATTGAAATAAAATCCATTAAGAGAAAAAAAAAAAAAAGACAGATAAACAAAGACACATACCGGAACAGGCAGGGAAGAGAAAAAAGAGAGAGACCAAAAGACAATCTCAGAAAGAGAAGCAAAGAGAGGGTCACAGAAGGAATCAGAGAAGGTGATAGAGAGAAAGCTCAGGAGCTGCTGCTGAGTGCCACTGAGAGAGTTCCAGGGAAGAAAGAGAACAGAGGCATTGTATAACCTTTTCAAATGATCACCATGACAGAGATTTTTCCCTCAGAGGTCACAGGAGGGGGCTGGAGCCTTGGCTCCCTCTGGTCTCTCTCCTCTTCCTATACTCTGCTTATGCACAAAAGACAAAGTTATTTGAGCCCTGAGTGCTGTTAGAAGCTCTCTTGCCTTCATTTACAATGTGCTAGAACATGATGTTCCTCAGGAGATTTTGTGTAGGACAAAGTCCCCGCAGCCAAGAATAGCAGGGACCCGCCAGACGTCCTCCTGAAACCAGGGCACCGCCCAGAGCGGGAGCATGTTCACACTTCGGCTTCATGAGTTTGCAGCTTCAGGTTAATGGGCCCAACAGTGCCAACACCAAACAAAATCCTTCCTGGCCCAGCATCAGCCCCACCTCCAGTCTGAGCTCCGAAGAAAGCACTCACTTAAAAGAGGAAGATGGAAATCGGGCGAGAAGTCCACCTACCTGTTGGTTTCTGTGTTCCCTTCAAGGAGCCTACGAATTCTGGCGTCACCTCTTTCTGAATTTTAGGAGCTCGCAGCCTGAATGGTAATGTCAATCATTTGTCTCAGATTAGGTTCAGCATCCACAGCAGTCCACACCAGACCCCGTTGTTCTTTTTGCCTTTTTTAGTCCAATTCTATTTCCCAGCCTCCTCCTTAGGAACCACTCTCTTGATTAGTGGAGATTAGGAAAAACCAAAAACCAAACAAAAGCCACCCTCCATGCACTGACGTTTATACCTGTGCCTCCGTGAATACAGATGGTGTTGTTCTGCAGGGGCTGTGCCATTTCTGCCTAAGTCATACTACGCCGAATGCTCCATCCTACATTGTATTGATTGCATCTCTTTAGTAAAAGGACCTAGCATGGTGCCTGCCCTTGGGAGGTGCTCCACAGATATTTTAGATAAAGCAGTGAGCTTTGATCTCCACTTTATGACCCTTCCTTACCACAACGTAGGGCCAGTGAGTGAGAGGTTCACACTCAGGGCTTCAGTGAACTTCTTACAGGATGTGGGAGGGTCTTAAGGGCGCTTGTGACTTTTGGGGTGTGCCAGAGAGGAGCTGAATCATCCTGGGACCAACCAGGGTACGATGAAAAGACCATGGGCATTGGAACTTGGGCAGCTGGGGTAACTTCCAGGTTCTACGCATTTGTTATGTGAGGGATCGCGATTTCATTATTTCTGAAATATGAGTAACAAACTACCTCGCTTAGCTCTCATGGGGGTCAAATGAGTTAAAACATGGAAAGCTCTTTGTAAGCGGAAAGGTTTTGTGAGTGTAATCGTCCACCCTTATTTTAGGCTTTCCACAGTGTCATTAACTCAAGGCCAATAAAAATGAGTTCATTTTAAGTTCCTTGGGGAACAGTGCCTGGCTACACAGCAGGCACTAAATCAATATTTCCAGAATAGGGGAGTGTTTTTCGTCCCCTCTCTCTTTTCGCTTTTACTATGTCCATTCTAATTCCTACCTGACTTTGGGATGTACAGCCTTGTCTTCTTTGCCACCCCAGACCCCTGTGTCTTTGAACTAGAGGATCAAAGAGTTTCCTGACCCCCAGTGTTCCATTGGATAGGGGCAGTATTCACCCTCTGGTTTCACCAGCATCACTCTCTCTGGAACTGAAGTTCTCTGGGGGATTTTGACCACGATATCTTCCTCACTTCAAACTCACATTTCAGGAGTTCCCACTGTTGGCACAGCAGGTTTAAGGATCCAGCATTGTCTCTGTGGTGGCACAGGTTCTATCTCCAGCCCTGGTGCAGTGGGTTAAGGATTCAGCCTTGCTGCAGTTGTGGCGTAGGTTGCAGCTGCAGCTTGGATTGGACCCCTGGCCCGGGAAATTCCACATACTGCAAGTGTAGCTGAAAAAGGAAAACAAAAAAGAATCCTCACAGTTCATATCAAATCAATACTCAACAAAAATAATCTCTGTCTGTGTGAAACAGGCCATGAGAGAGGGAAGGAATTTCTAAACCACACTGATACAGACATTTAAAGGGGAACACTCTGCCTTTGGGGTCTTAGAGAAATGAGGGGGAAAGGAGTTAGAGGGCTGACTCTAAAAAGAAGGGGCTGAGTTGAAGTCACTTGACCCATCACCCATTCCACCTAACAGTGCCCCCCCTACTCCTTTTAAAGCCACACCTGGGTCTCAGAGGTCAGTTTCTTAAACTCTCCGAGGAGGCCAGCAAGTCTCAGCTGTGAGGGTGAAGAGGCCTTCTAAATATCGGAAAAATTCTTAAGGAGAAGCAGCACCACTTTTGTGCTCTCTGAGTACTTCCCTTGGCATAGCTTGCTAATAAAAACAGCCTCAAAATTCAGGCTACATCTTCAGTCCGAATTTTCAAGCCTTCACTGTTAATCCTTTTTTAATTGACATGGAATGTCTCCCCAGTTATTAATGGAAAGTGTACTTTCTGGAGTCTAATTAAATGCTCTAATCACATTTCTACCATTAAAAGTGGTTTTAGGTTTTGTTGGCCTTTTTTTTTTTTTCCTAGTGAGCTGTTTACTCTGCGGATAGCTACAGTGTGGACGAACAGGGAGATTCAAAAACAGCTCCAAATACTCAAAAAGAAATAGCTTTGCTATTGATAAAAATAATAACTTCATGTACAGCAGGGGGTGTTAAGAAAGCCTAAATTTATTGCTGCTGTGTTGAATGCACAAATGTCATTTCCTTAAAGAGGGAAAATTAGTTTTTAAGCCTGGTTTAGCAGCCAGAATCTTGGGCTGTCTGCATAATATTGGATTTTTCAAGGCTTCTATGATGGCCTGAGGTGGGGTGTTTTGCATGCAAATTACAAATTATATAATGTTAGAGATGTTATATAAGGAAAAAATGAAGACTGGATTCTCATTTCCCTTTTTTTTTTTCTTCAGTCTCCTCTTCAACCTCTGTGGTCCTCGACTTCGGCTGTCATTTACTGAGTACCTACTACGTCTTAGGGGCTCCTACAGGATTTAAAGCTTGTGACACGCAGTTGAAAGGGAGCATTCTTCCGTTTTGGTAGATGAAGAAATGGGGGCCCAGGGAGCTTAAACGACCAAGCCGTCTCCTCAGAAAGAGGTGTTGTTCAGTCTCTACCCTAGAGTTTCTCGCATTCGGGCATCATATCAGAATCCCCAGAAGCATTTGTCAAAACACAGGGTTCTGAGCCCCGCCCCCATATGATTCAGTGGGTCTGGGGTGGGACTGAAAAGCGTTCATTCCCAAGAACTTCACGGGCGATGCTGATGCTGCTGGTCAGGGGACCCACTTTGAAAAGCACTGCTCTCCAACACACCGCCTCTTCCTAAGGTGCATCATCCTCGCAGCTAGAAGGGATTCCAAGAGGTCATTCGATCCATATCTCTGTTTTATGCAGGTACGATACAAATTACACCTGTGTTACGGATGAGTCATTAGAGAATTCTAGAGAGCAGGAAGAACGTGCTGTGCAGAGTCAGCCTGTCAGAATCAGGTTACTGTCATTTCTCATTAGGCTGACATTTAGCAGGTAGTAGACTTTTGAGCTTTGAGCTCATCTTATAATTTGAAAAGATACCTACACCCTAGTGTTCATGGCAGCACTACTGACAATAGCCAAGACAGGGAAACAACCTACATGCCCACTGACAGAAGAACGGATAAAGAAGATGTGGCACATATATACACTGGACTAATACTCAGCCATGAAAAGGAAGGAGATAATGCCATTTGGAGCAACATGGATGAACCTAGAGATTAAGTGAAGTAAGTCAGAGAAAGACAGATATCACGATACCACTTACATGTGGAACCTAAAAAAGCGATAAAAATGAATGTATTTACAAAACAGAAACAGACTCATAGATTTTGAAAACAAACTTATGGTTACCAAGGCGGAGGGGAAGGATGGACTGGGCATTTGGGATTGGCACATGCACTCTACTGTATATGGAGTGGATGGTCAATGGGGACCTGTAGGATAGCACAGAGAACTCGACTCAGTATTCTGTGATAACCTATATGGGAAAAGAATCTGAAAAAGAGTGGATGTGTTTGTGTATATAACTGAATCACTTTGTCGTAAAGAAGAAATTAACACAACATTGTAAATCAACTATATTTGGATAAAATGTTTAAAAATGAAGACAAAAAAGTACTAAAGTATAGCCTCGTCTAATGAACCAATTCCTTACTCTACTGCTTGCTAGTAGACCCAAATCCAGGTGAGAAGTCAGTTGACTGGTTAAAGCCAGTCCCTTCCAGACACCATGATCAAGGTCTATCACCTGTGATGGGTGGATGATGAGTGGGTGAGTCTGGAATGGGAAGCAAGACGGGTCGCTTAGTCTAAGCCTGAGCCTCAACTTCTCCAAAGCCTTCAACTATTCCAAAAGGGACCTTTCAGGTTACTCACACTGTCCTAAGGAGAGCCCATCGGGGCTAAAGAGAAGCATTCATCATCTTATCTTAAACTTGCGTATGCCCCACGTAATACACTAGGGATTCGGTTTTTAGTGATGTAGTAAGCTATCCTCTCCTTTTGTACCTCTGCACTTACAAAAAGTTTAATGGAAAAAAAGAGACTTAAATATGTCAATGTAAACACAGAAATTAAATACAATTTTTGCAACCTTCTAATATTTCTTCAAAAAGAGTGACCTGGGCCTCTATCTCAATGTTGAAGGATTCTAATCAAGTGTCCTATGGGCGTGGAGCACTCACAATTCACCAAAGGGCATTTATCAATGTCTACAGGAGAGGAGAACTGCAGAAAAATCCTGGATATGCGTGCAAACCCGCACCTCTCATTGCAGCCCCAGCCTGTCCTGGTGAAGGAGGAGGAGCAGGGCCTTGTGTTGCCTGGTGAGCAGAGCGGGGAAATCTCTGTAGCCAGCACTTCCAAGCTGCCTCCTCACCCATCCTCCTGAAACCTGGGCTCCACCCAGCACTACAGCTGCTGTGGTAAAACTCAGCTCAGGTCTGAACCCTGCATTCTCCTGTGACATCCTCCACGGGGACGCTGGTGCAAGACAAAGCCCACATCCCTGAGTGGGGGGGTTCCCCTTTTTTTTTTTTTTTTGTCTTTTTAGCTCTCCACCCTCAGCATATGGAAGTTCCCAGGCTAGGTGTCGAATTCGAGCTATAGCTGCTTGCCTACGCCACAGCCACAGCAATGACAGATCTGAGCCATGTCTGCAACCTACACCACAGCTCATGGCAACACCAGTTCCTTAACTCCCTGAGCAAGGCCAGGGATTGAACCTGCATCCTCATGGATGCTAGTCAGAATCATTTCTGCTGAGCCACCACCTCTTTCAATTGTCAGAGACTGACAGCCCCGGCTTTGGCTGCAAGCCATCTCAAAGTTTCCAAGAAAAAAATTACTCTGTAAAGTCACAATCATGAAAAACAGACATTCCATCTAAGATTTCATTTCCATCATTTGGATATGAGTGCAATGAAGAGGGAAAATTCAAATGTAATCACTATGGAGACATAAGTACCTTTGCCTCTCCACATCCCTGGGTTCCACTTTGGCAGATTCGACCATCCATGGATTGAAAGTACTCCAAATAAAAATTCTAGAAAGTTCCCAAGAGGAAAACTTGAATTTGCTACACATTCATAAAGCATTTGCTTTGTATTCTGCAAGTAATTTAGAGATGATTTAAAGTAGACAGAGGCTGTATGTAGGTTATACACAAATATGTACCATTTTAACTTTTTTTTAATGGCCACACCAGAGGCATATAGAAGTTCCTAGGGTAGGGGTCGGGTCAGAGCTGCAACTGCAGTTTATACCACAGCCACAGCAGCACCGGATCCGAGCTGCATCTGCAACCTACACTGTAGCTTGAGGGAACACCAGATCTTAACCCACTTAGCAAGACCAGGAATTGAACCTGAGTCCTCACAGAGAGAGTGTTGGGTTCTAAAACCACTGTGCCACAACAGGAACTCCAATACCATCTTTTTTTTTTTTCTTTTTGGTCTTTCTAGGGCCACACCCATGGCATAAGGAAGTTCCCAGCTAGGGGTCGAATTGGAGCTGTAGCTGCTGGCCTACACCACAGCCACAGAAACCTAAAATCTGAGCTTCGTCTGCAATCTACACCATAGCTCACAGCAATGCCAGATACTTAACCCACTGAGCAAGGCCAGGGATCAGACCTGCATCCTCATGGATACTAGTCAGATTCATTTTCACTGAGCCATGACGGGAACTGCCTCCCATACCATTTTATATAAAGGGCTTTAGCATCCATGGATTTTGGTATCCAAAGGATGGTCCTGAAGCCATCCCCCATGGATACAAAGTAATGGCTGTAATTTTTTTCTTCATCTTACTTTTATTTTTTATGGCCACACCCACAGCATATGGATGTTCCCAGGCTAGGGGTCAAATGGGAGCTACAGCTGCTGGCCTACACCACGGCCACAACAACGTGGGATCTGAGCCATGTCTGTGAACCTACACCACAACTCACGGCAACGCCACAACCCCCACCCAGTGAGGGAGGCCAGGGATCCAACCTGAGCCCACTGCGCCGCAATGGGAACTCCGTCTTCATCTTTCTTTTTAAATGGAGTCCCAGTATTCTGCTTTTTGTGTTCATTGAACTTGGACTTACACCTTTAAATGTCAGCAACTCTTCAGATCTGCTGATGCTGAATCCAGAGACATGAGTGATTCAGAAAACGGAGTAGAGGCACTTATTAGAACACACTGAGGTGGGAAGGTATAGAATTGGGAACTGCCCCCTAGTTGCTCTCACTGTAGCTTGTGCGATTCATTGCCACACCAGATATGTATACTAGATGGGACAAGGGACAGTTATGTCAAGGCATTTTCAAAAGTACCAATCCTGGGGCATAGCCCCACCATTCGCAACAAGCCCAGTGTACTGAATTTACTTCTTAAACCTGGCCAGGCTCTATCAGTTTATATAAAGGGCTTTAGCATCCATGGATTTTGGTATCCAAAGGATGGTCCTGAAGCCATCCCCCATGGATACAAAGTAATGGCTGTAATTTTTTTCTTCATCTTACTTTTATTTTTTATGGCCACACCCACAGCACATGGATGTTCCCAGGCTAGGGGTCAAATGGGAGCTACAGCTCTGAAATTCTGAATGAGAACAATCTGTCTTTCTTCGCCTCTACATACTTCATAGTCAAGAGGTAAAGAACATGAATCTTAACAAATTCTTGCAGATCTACAATACAATTTAATTTCTTTCATTTCTTTTTGTTTTTCCTCACGGTTGCTTTCTCTCCTCTTCTTTCTCTGTTCTTTCTTATTTTTCTGTCCTCCATTCTTTTCCCCTCTGCCCCTTTTCCGCCAACTTTACATTCTGTGGGTGGCCAGCCTCTTCTGGCCCACACGACCCCTCAGAGTGCAAAGTGGACAAAACCACCAGGTCAGATGTCACAAGTATGCTGGGTGATCTAGGATAAGCCATGTAACTTTCTGGGCCTTCTCATCCATGCCCCATCTAAATTTCAGTGTTTGCTGTTCCTTCATCTTGGTATGTCCTTCCTGCCATCATTCTTCCCCTGGATTAATCTCATTCTTTCAGAACTCATCACATAGTCCCAGGAAGCCGCTCATGACCCCATTAGAGTTCACATGCTCGGTAGCAAACTGCTACACACTTAGTAGATTAAATGCACAAGTCAGCATATATGCATCACTTATGCACATGAGTCATCTGGATAGTTTGCTCAGAATCTCAAGGTGTTGACCATGACTGCAATTCCATCCAAGGTGTACGGTTTCTCTTCCAGCTTTTTCAGTTCTTATAGTAGAATTCATCTCCCTGTGGTTAAATGATAAATGTCCCCATTAGCTTGGTTGCTTTCCATCAGGCCAAGAGTAGAGTGTCTCTTTGGTGCTTCACCTTCTTGGGGATGGGGGAGTTGCCTGATTAGGCCAGGCCCACACAGGAGAGGCTCCCTTTTAATTAACTCAAAGTTGACTGATGAGTAATGTAGTCAGGTGATATCCCATCATATTTATAGGTCTTATTCCCACTCTAGGGGAGCGGCCTGTCTCTCCAGCACAGTTAGCCACTGTGGCAAAGGAAATAAAATTTTGTCCTAACAATGGAATGTTCTAGCCTGGGATAATACAAGCATTTTTGTTCATAACTCATTGGTAAGAACTAGCCACATGACTCACCCAACCACAGAGCAGCCAGGAAGTGCCTGGAAGAAGGACAACTAGAAATATTTGACGGTCACTAACGGCTATCGAAGAGGGTAAAGATGCTATGTTCTATTTCTGGATCTCACTGGCTGAAACATGCCAACAAATGTGGATGTCAAGACAGAACATTATCCAGATATCTTTATGGGCCTTCTTTTCCTTCCTTCTTCCATTATCTTGAAACTCAGAAAATGACAACTCATTTAACTGTGTTTTCGTGACTGTTTTGTATCTATTGTTGTCTTGATAAAAGTTTGCTGTTGAAATTAAGAAAAATAAATCCATATTTTAAACATAGAAGGACAAGAAAGCACTTTGAAAGCATTATTTTTAAGTGAAATATGGATCTACAGTATGTATATGATCCATGTCAAATAACTGTCTTCAGGGGACTGTCCCCTTGCCCATGTGCTGAGGGTAGCTATTTCAACTACAATCTGGAAAGAGATGTTAAAATAAGGTTAGAAATTAGATGTGGTGTGAGTTAAATATTCATAGTCAACATGTTCATCATCCTTATAAAAAATGCCCTTGAAGAGGCAAATTCAGAACATTCCCTACATTGTGGTATTTTTTAATCTTGTTATCAGTGTGATACAGATAAACTTCAGAGCAGTGACGCACAAAGGTTCATTCAAGCAGCCAGGGCATTGCAGTGATGCATTTGGGAGGAACAATGAGCAGACCGAGGCTCTGTCAGCCTTCCACCAAACCACTGGTTTGAAATAGAACACTACAGTTAATACAACATCTGGTCTGCAGAAAATATGCCTAAGAATCTTCATCAGTGACCTCACTTTGAGTCTTCCTGTATAGTTAAAGATTTTAGGCCTAATTATCAAATTAATGCATTTTAACACCCCATGAAGATGAACGAAGTGGAGTAGTGGGTAAGCAGATGTGGGAGAGGTAGTCTTTCTAATACGAATATCCAAGGGTCCCAATTTATCATCACACGAGTCCAGTGCTTGTCTTGTAAAAGGAATATCAGACAGGACAAAGGGAGCAAGAACTCTGGGGTCTGTCTAAAAACCTGTCTTCCTAGTTCCCATCCCTTGGTATTGAGGCAACTGAAAGAAAAGTCATTATTCAAAGATCCAGTGGACACAGGAGCAAGGGATCCTCCTCAGATATTCAGATTCTAAATCTTAGAGGTCTCAGATACAGGCTGAGGGGGGTCAGGGAGAGATGAGTCAAGCCAGCAAGCACAGGACATCAGAGTAATAACACAAATCCAGGTTTGTAGAACCTGCACGTAAGAGGCTTGGACTAGGAGATCACTTAACACATCATCTACAAAACCAAGCCATGTGAGGGAGGCTTGGGCATAAGATCTGGACCAATGTGGGAAAAATAAGACAGACTATAGGGACAAAAATAAACCAGGGTGGAGTCAGGGTCCAGTGACTCTTCCAGGAACAGAGAAGCTTATCAAAACTGAAGCGGAAAGAAGAGAAAGAAGTAGAAATGGTAATAAAGAACCATAGTTAATTCTAAAAGGAATGATAAACCGGTATGCCACAGGACCTAGGATTCAAATGAAAATCCAGGTCAATTTCCTACAACAGCACATTTCTCTCCTTTTAAAAAAAAAATATGTTTAAGGCTGCACCAGTGGCATATGGAAGTTCCCAGGCTGTGGGTTGAATCTGAGCTGCAGCCACAACAACGTGGGATCCAAGCTGCATCTGTGACTTAGACGACAGCTCACGGCAGTGCTGGATCCTTAACCCACTGAGCAAGGCCAGGGATGGAACCTGTGTCCTCATACTGATGAGCCACAACAGGAACTCCTCTGACTCCTTTATGAAGAACCAGGGATTCTTTGCCATTTTTTTGCCTTAAAGCTAAGGATTATTCCTAAATTTATATGAGAAACAAGGCATAAGCGTAATAATTCCCACAGCCAGGGATGTAGCCTTAAGAGATAGAGCTATAGTAGATCACTATTTGTTGTGCTGCTATACACTTTGGAATTTCTAAAGTGGTATATAAGCAACACTGAGTAGGAAAAAAAACACATGGACACCATGCCGGATATAACTTCTATAGAGCTCTTTCAACCATGTCCTCATCAAATAGTCCATTACATTTGGGGTCTATCCAATCTCGCAGACCCCCCAGGAGACCTAAGTTTCATCATGGAAAGAGTCAATAAGGTGTCCCAAAGTTCAGAAACTCAATTTCTACCCAGGGTCCCAGGAACAATTTCTTGTGACTCCCTTGACTTCCATTTACTTGTGACGTGGGAATCAGAGAACCGAGTTCAAGCTCTTTCTATACTTATAACTCTCAGTCTATTTTCCTGACACATCCAGATCCAAAGCCCCAAATTTTTCTTTAAAATAACCTTTTCCTTCTAATGTTAAATTTCAAACTTGAAAAAGTTTCCTAATTACCCATGTTATTAGAAGGATACAATTTAAAAAGTAATATAAAAGAGCAGAAAACTCCAAAATAATTTCCTTTTTCTTCATCCCTAGTAACTAATCTTCATATTTATTTTTGTCTAATGCTTACAGGAAGATGAGCCTGAATTTAGTGACTGCATAGAGCAAAAGAGTAGTAAAGAGATTCTAAAATATATCCATAAAGATAATGATGATGCAGTAAGTTTGAGTAAATTTCAGAATTCATAACATGTTTTCATGTTTTCATTTTCTTTAAGTTTCACAACAGCCCTGTAAGGGTTGGCTAGGCAGATAAGCAGGATTTTTTTTACTGGAAAGAGCAAAATTTACAAAAGTAGACAACCTAGCCTCCAATGCCAACAGTATCATTCATTATCTCTGTGACCTTCACCTGGAGGCTTGATGTATCCCAGCATCAATATCTTTATCGTTAAGATGATACAAATCTCAAATCCTAAAGGTTCTTCCTTCAGAATTTAAAAGGAAGTTAAAAGGTTATGACTCCCTCCTATTTACTCCCATTACAGCTCATTTGGTGCCACCATCCTAATACTAACTACACTCTATCTGAGATTAAAGTGCAAGGGAAGTTTCTCCCTCACTTGTCCACTTATTCCCAAAAGCAAGGATGATATCTTATTCATTTTTGACACTCCCTATTGCAGTTAATGTTATTGTCTTATACATATTATATGTTAAACAAATATTTCTCTATGAATAGATAAATAAATGAGTTTGAAGAGCGATCTCACATATAGTAAATAATTGTGTTTGGAATGAAAAATTTTAAGTCATAAACAATTTAAAAGAGCTAAGGCCTAGAACCTGCACTTAATCCAATTATAGAAAAATGAATGCAATTGAAAATGATAAATGATAAAGCAAGGAGTTTAATTTGGTTCTCAGATCGGTTGCAAGTTGACCATTATGGACAAATAAACAATGGCTGTCGGCCTTGGTAAAGTGTAAATGCTAACTAAATATAGCGATTTGAATGGGATTGCACTATGTAAATAGCATTGATTTTTTTGGTGCTTGTATAAGAGTAAATCACTATTAGAAAATAGCTTTCCCAGTCAATTGTTCTAATTTAAACCTAATTATTTTAAGTATTCCCTAGAGCAATCACATTATAGTCTATCCATATATTCCAGAAGAGTATATGTACATATGCATACACACACTCGAATCCAGACAGTTCGCAGCTCATTTCCTCGGATTATATAAACCTTCCTCAAGTCAAACCTCACTCTCTCCTTAAAATCCCCCTGTCCATCCCCACTCAAGTTCTCTTATAGAACACTTCCTGTCACTATGACGGGTTGGACCCCATATCTGTATTTGCATCATCATTTGATTCTTGTGAATTAATTCCTGGTTCAAGTAAAGGTAAGGACATGTGATAACGATGGGCCTGGAAAGCTTGCTCTACATATCGAGGGGTCCCAACTTGAGCTCAGACTGCATATATGTATATATACACACACATAGGTATATACATATAGGTATACATATAGGTTCATATATATGTGTGTACATATGTGTGCATATACATATACTTGTATGTATGTGTGCATATATGTGTATGCATATCCATGTATATATACATATGTGCATATATATATATATATATATATATATATATATGCAGAAGAGCAGAAGGATGGGGGCAACTAGAAAAGAAGCAACCCTTATGCACAAAACTCGGAAAATATTTTTGTGTATGCATGGGGGAGGTAGAAGCAGGAAGGAGTGTCCTTTGCAGCTACTTGCCCTCCAGCCCCGTGGACCTGTGTGTGCCAGCCCTACAGAGAGAGGCTGCTTCCACTTAGCCCTGAGACACAGGGACACAGCTTCACTGCTTCAATGCCTAGGGGAAACGATGTTGAGGAGGGAGGCCTCCAGAAGGAGGTCAAAGAGCTTTGATGCTCTGAAGTGGAAGCAAATGCCCCACTGACCCCGCGATGCTGGCAGCTGCTGGAGAGGCAGCAGCCTTTGCAGAACCTTCCGTGTTCTGTACCAGCTGTGGCAGGAGAAGGGGCGGCCACCAGTGCTTTCCCCCAGTGGGCAAGGACGAGGGAAAACCAGAGCAGATGAAGGACAAAAGGAAGGGCTGGAGGTCTCAGGGGACACAAAAGTTCTTTTTTAAAATATTTTTTGTTGAAGTGTAGTTGATTTACATTATGTTAGTTTTAGGTATGCAACAAATGAGTCGTATAATAAATATATATATACACATATAAATATAGATGTATGAATATGTGTATATATATATTCTTTGTTAGAGTCTTTCCATTATAAGTTACTACAAGTTTTTTAATATAGTTCCCCGTGCTATACAGTAGAGCCTTCTTGTTCATTCCATATATGGCATGTATCTATTAATTCCAGATTCCTGATTTATCCCTCTCCACCCCTTCCGCTTTGGTAGCCATGTGACTGTTTTCTATGTCAGTGACTTTATTTCTGTTTCATAAGTTTCATTTGTGTCTTTTTAAAAATTCTACAAATAAGTGATTGTGTGATATCTGTCTCTGTCTGACTTTCTGTCATTTAGTATGATAATCTTTAGGTCGACCCTTGTTGCTGCAAATGGCGTTAGTTCATTATTTTCTATGACTGAGTAGTACTCCATTGTATACATGTACTACGTCTTCTTTATCTATTCATCTGTCAATGAACACTTATGTCGCTTCTCTGTCTTGGCTACTGTAAGAGTGGTGCTGTGAATACTGGAGTGCATGAATCTTTCCTAATTAGAATTTTCATCTGAATTTCAACAAAAATTCTTAAGAACTCCAAAAACGCAGATGTGGGAATAATCTAAAGAAACTTCCATTACTATTATGCTGCTTTTATTTGGACACGCCACGTGATGAATCTTGGAGAAATTCTTTCCCTAAGCAACAACTGAAAAAAGCACTGACCTGGAGAAAAGAAGAGCAGTTCTATTATTTTATTTATTTTATTAACTTTATTATCTTAAAGCCCATTTGCGAAAAGGGAGTTGGAATTTTAAGCCACTCTAGGGAAGCCAGTGGTGCAAGTAAAAGGTAAGGCCGGTCAATTTGGCTGTAGGAAGAATTTTTAGGAGTTCTCGCTGTGGCTCAGTGGGTTAAGAACCTGACTAGTATCCACGAGGATTTGAGCTCTATCTCTGGCTTTGCTCAGTAGATTAAAGCATCCAGCATTGCCACGAGCTGAGGTGTAAGTCCCAGGCATAGCTCAGATCTGGCGTTGCTGTGGCTGTGGTGTAGGCCAGCAGCTGCAACTCCAGTTCTACGCTTAGCCTGGGAATTTCCATATGCTCAGGTGCGGTCCTAAAAAAAAAAAAATTTCTAATCATCAGAGTTGACCGACAGTCAGAAAAGCTGCCTCAGAAGGTAGTAAGCTCACTCGCACTGGGAGTATATAAGCAAGGAGACAAATTCCATCAACAAAGTAGAGCTAAGTCTTGGGCCATGTGGAAGAGTAGCTGTCATATAGAAATAAAAGAGACCCGTTCAGCATTCGGCATGATTCCTGAGCAGAGGAAAAGGGCTAGTCGGTTGAAGCTATGAGGGAATAGATTTTCGCTCATTAGCAAGAGCTTATTACCAACAAAGCAGGCAGCCTTACAAGTTGATGAAATAGCTCTTTATCACCAGGCATGTTCAAGCAAAGTTGAGCTGACTACATAACGAGGTTGCTTGGCTCTGGATAAAATTAGAGAAATACCAGAGTCTGTGTGTATGTATGCAAAGTATTTTCTTAACAGCTCAACCCTCTCATCAGATGAAGTAATGTACAGAATTTCAGGGATGGTGATGATGTAGACGCTATTAATAATAACAGAAAAGACTTCATAGCACTCGCCATATGCCTTCCACCATAAGCACTTAAAATGTACTCACTCATTCAATTCTTACACGACCCTGTGAGGTAAGCATTATTATATTATTATTTCTGTTTAGAGATGAGTCACTGGGGCATACAGAGGATAAGTAACTTGCCCTAGGTCTCATAGCTAATAACCAGGATCACACCCAGCACCCCAGCACCACTTCCCACCCACCCCCTTTTTTTTAGGGTCGCACCTGTGGCACAGGGAAGCTCCCAGGCTAGGGTTTGAACCGGAGCTACATCCACTGGCCTACGCCACGGCCACAGCAATATGGGATCTGAGCTGCGACTGTCACCTACTCCACAGCTCACGGCAACGCCGGATCCTCAACCCACTGAGCAAGGCCAGGGATCGAACCTACATCCTCGTGGATCCTAGTCGGGTTCGTTAACCACTGAGCCACGAAGGGAACTCCCACTACCCACCCTCTTAACTAACACACTGCATTAGCTAAAGTGGGATTGAGAGACTAAGAGGCCCGCCCATCAGCCTAAGCAACAGTGAGGTACCCCCAGCAGTCTAGTTGGCCCTAGAGCACTATTTGGACAATTACTGAACTAAAGGGACTCTAAAGCTTGTTCTGATTCCTTATTTCTATATGGAGGAACTCACAAATGCAAAGCTCAGAGAATTTGGGTGCTATTGAGCAAAATGCAGACCCTGAGCTGGCTGCAGAGAAAATTGCATTGCCTGTGGCCTCTCTTCTTTTCGTCTTGGGGTCACAGATTAGCAAAAAGGAAAGGAAGGGAGGAAGGAAGGAAGGAAGGAAGGAAGGAAGGAAGGAAGGAAGGAAGGAAGGAAGGGAGGAAGGAAGGAAGGAAGGGAGGAAGGAAGGAAGGGAGACATAAAGCAATAAGGCACAAGAAAGATACAATGACAGGCAGATACAAAGAAAGAAAAGCAACAAAATGCAAGATTCTGAATGCTAAATGTCAGCCCCCTCAGTGGGTGGAGAAAATCAGGCTTCACTTATGTAATACCCCTAACTAGAATAGTCCCCTTATTCTACTCTCTCTTCTGTTTTTTGCTAGAACAGGGAAGACACATGAGCCAAGAATCTTAACAAGAATCCACACTTTATTCCAAAGCTACCATATGCTAGGCTTGAAACCAAACTCTCGAGCATATGTGCCCAAGAGCAACTGAATGTGAACAATTACACTGAAACATCAAGCACAGAATGGCTTTATGCATTTGTCTTCAGGAATTTCCAGAGCCTTTCTGAGCAATGTAAATCCTGTCAGCTTGCCTTGGCCCTCTTTGGGGCACTATTCAGTTCATAGACCCTGAGGCTATTAATGCTTAAACTCTCTAGGAATTCCTGATAAATCAATGCAACCCACCGGCTTTACCAACATTAAACAAACATACTAGAGAGAATAGAGCAGGATATGAGAGTTGAAAGGGAGGGATTTCAGAGACCATTAAACGTAACTTTCACTTTTCGGATGAGGAAATGAAGCCTCAAGGATAAAAAGTCACAAGGCCAGAACCTTGAATTTCTGGTCTCTGTTCCAGCATTTTGGGTTAGGGATTTCCCCCTCTTCTCACTATTCCAAATGACGTATAAGTCTTTCCAGAGCACTGCATGCATGTCTCCTTTTTCTGTAATTCTGTGTTACTCCACAGGCTCTCAGTCAACATTTAGTCAAGGTTGCTGGCCAGTCATAGGTTCCATCTATTTTGGAACAGGTCAAAACCTACAAGAGGACTCTTTAGCCAAAGATACATTTCATCTCAGTGGAACCCTCAATTCTTGCTCATTTTAGGTGTGTTGTTAGTTTTGTTGAAGGTCTAAGCACACTTTCTCAAGATGAATAGGTAACCCCTTGTCCTCTCTAATACAGGATAGCGTAGATGGTCTCTGATGGCTGCCTCTACTCAGTAGGCAGTTCTAGGCAGAGCTGACCCCATTCTCTTTCCTGCCTGGTTCCATGTGGCCTCTTTTTTTTTTTTTTTTTTTTTTTGCCTTTTGTCATTTTATGGGCACACCCACGCCATGTGGAGGTTCCCAGGCTAGGGGTCTAATCGGAGCTGTAGCCACTGGCCTGCGCCGCAGCCACAGCAACGCAGGATCCGAGCCGCGTCTGCAACCTACACCACAGCGCACGGCAACATCAGATCATTAACCCACTGAGCAAGGGCAGGGATCGAACCTGCAACCTCATGGTTCCTAGTCGGATTTGTTAACCACTGCACCATGGCGGGAACTCCCCATGTGGCCTCTTAATACTCTCATTCTCTCTCTATCTCTGTCTCTCTCTGTCCCTCTGTCTCTCCCCTTCCTCGCTCCCTCTCTCCCTCCCTCATATTCTTATCATCTGTGCTTTTATCTCAAAATCTACAAGCAGACCTGAATATGCTGATATAAATACTTTGATGCCTCATTGGGGAACAAGGCTCAGCTTAGACCTTGAGCTTCAACTGCATTTCCAATCTCCATTCTCTTTCCAATGTAGCAGAGCAGCTGTGAAGAGAGTACTGCTTACACAGATAAATAATAGTATTCCTGGGTTTCAACCCATAGAATTGTACAAGTATCCATGAATTCTCCTGAAATAATGACATTAAATCTTAAATACATATACAGACAAACATACATATACACACATACATATATACATATGTACATAAAAAGGGGGGGTAACGATTTCGCACAGTGGAATTCCAAACAACAGATATGGAAGGGAAGAAGGACAGTATGCAAACACCACAGTAAAACTGTTACCGACAAGATCCATGAGTTTGAGAGTGAGAGTCTGAGGAGAAACTGGATTTGCATAATCTCAAAATATCTCACCCAAGATATTTTCAACAACAAAAGGAAAGATAACGATGTTACAGTGGGAAACAGTTAACCAAGTGATCAAGGTAATCATCACCCATGATGAGATATGGTGACATCATGAACCCTTCTACACGGTGCATGGAGGACACCACATCATTTTTATGGCATTCTTGGCAAAAATACATAACCACTCCAATGTTAAGAAAACATTGCACAAATCCACATTGAATCACACTCTACAAAATAACTCATCGGTACTCTTTAGAAGTGCCAGGGTCATGAAAGGCAACAAAAAAGGAGGAGCTATTACAGATTGGAGATGGCTAAGGAGAAGCAACAATTAAATGCAAAGTAGGATTTTGAACTGGATCTTAAAGAAGGATGATATTGGAAGATATGATGAATTTGGGGAAAGAAAAAAAAAACTCTGTCATTTAGTTGATAATTTTATACACATAATAACTCCCCAATTTGGGTAATGGCACTATAGTTATGTAAGATGTTAACATTAACGTTTGGGGGGAGCTTACTCTTATGAAATGAGTTCTACAGCCTGCCAAGTGTGGAACTGGGTTCCAAGCAGGGAAAACAACATGCACAGAGGTACAAAGGCATAGCTGAGAAGAAATGCACATTGACAAGTATTGATAGAGTTAAGGGAGTTCACGAGGTGCCTACATGCATGTAAGAAACAGAGCTCAATCCCTGCTGGTACCTTCATGGAACCTGCAGTCTCACCAGGGAGACCCAGCTTCCACTCAGGAAGTTGGTGGGTTTTAAAATGAGTAGTAAAAACTCATCTTTTGATACCCTGTACAATGCCTCTCAGATGTCTTACCTTCTCTTTTCCACCTTTATAGCGCTTGACAATTCAATTCAAAAAGGAAGAGAAAAAAAACTGTCTATTTCTCAGTATTTATCAGATTGAAAACCTAACGGTATACTTTATAGTATTTAGTGAAGCTAGCATATAAAACTCTTAATCTTGCCAATCAAGTTTCCTGACATCAGAGCCTGATTCAGGTGAATGGATTTGCTAAGTTTGCTCCGAAAAAACCTGCCGGGGCACCTTACTCATCTGCTAGGCCACCCTAAGCAATGATTGAACAAATAAGCAGTGGAAATGGGATAGCTATTAATCATCAGATCCTGTGTCTTAAATACTGAACATATTCAGTAGACATTTATTGAATGCTCACTCTATGTCAGAGCTAACTTCTTCACAGGAAACTTCTTGTTTAAACTTCACAACCACTTCAAGAGGAAGGTTCTAGAATTATGGTCCTCAGTTTGGAAGAAGAAACTGAAGCAAAAATATAGTTAAGTAAACTGCCCAAGAATACCAACGAGTAAGTATCAGAACCAAGAATTTACCTGACCTGTATCTGACAACATAGAGCTTCATGTTATCTATCTGAAGGCCATACAACTTACTAGATGATTATTCTGGGGTAGAGGCGTGACCCTGGATTCCCCAGGCCTCACTAGTTATAGGCAATGCTTTGGATGACTATTATAAATCTACCATATTTTAGTCCCATCAGTTTTTATTGTGAGTTCTCTAACTTCCTGCATGAAGAAATGTGATCAGCTGGGAGCAGCCATGGGTACTTGGAGCTTTCATAAAAAGAGGACTAGTGTTCTAGTGGTACCTCTTCCCTACACAAAGAGGCCATCTAGCTGGTGGCACAAACTCGCTGGGGCTCAGGCATCGCCACGTGCTGGGAAAGAAAGCTAGGTCCTCCCAAGGACATCACAGGAAGAATGCTGCGGGAAAGCAAACTGAGTGTGAGACAAGAGGAACACTGCAAGCGAAATGCCTGGATTCTCTTTATCTTCCAGTGAGGGTTCAACTTCACACTCCTGCACTCCTGCGGTATCATCTAAGACATAAAGAGTTCGAATAGCTTGCCCAGGATGCACCCAGTTAATAAGTAGCAGGACAAGGGCTCCGAGAAGCCTTCTGTGTCCTTGTCTGTTGTTCTACTATCAGAATTTTGCTTCCTTTCAGTTGATGCTTTTGCAACCTTGTGAGAAAGAGGTGAAGGAAGCTCGGGAGCCATCTTTCCATGAGCAAGTTCTACCGTGCTCCAAATCTCAGCTTCTCCCCCCTCTTCCTTCTCATAATAGGGACATAATCTTTCATTCTAAAAGTTTTGAGGCGACTAAATGAGGTGACATAGGCATGAGCATGACAGAGAGCACAGGGCAAGGTCGGGGCACAGAGGCTCACGCTGATGTTTAGATTCCAGCACAGCCACGTGTCCCTCGTTTGCCTTCAGCTTGGGAAATGGACAAGGATGGGAAGAGAAAAATACGGAGGAAGAAGAGGATAGAGTAGGGAAAATAACAAGGAAAAAAGGGAGAAGAAAAGTGATTGCATTGACCAAGGAACTCCCAGTCAGTGGAAGACCTCCCCACACAAGTCTCTTTCTTCATATCATTACACTCTCTTCTCTGTTGGGTGAATCTAAAACCCAGGAGTTCCAAGAGCCACCTTTAATAATTGCATGAAATAGTTAATTTAAGCATTGTTGAGATCATGGTTTAGCAAAAGCACAGAAAGTATGAGTTATGTGTGACAATCTACAGTTTTAAAAAGGGAGAGTGGGAAGTTCCTGCTGTGGCACAACAGGATCAGTGGCATCTCTGCAGCGTTAGAACACAGGTTCGATCTCCAGGCAGGCATGGCCACAGCTGTGGTGTGGGTCACAACTTTGGCTTGGATCTGATCCCTGGTCTGGGAGCACCATGTGCCTTGGGGCGGCCACAAATAAATAAATAAAAGGGGAGAATGGGTAGGAACTAGGGTTACTTGAAGCCAGGCTATAGCAGCACTGTGCAGCTTCTTTGCTCACAGCACTGGCGAAATGCTGTATTGATCAGCATTCTCAGCTACAAAGAGCAGAACCAGACTCTGGTCAATTAAAATAGAAGATGAACTTTTAAAAAGTTATTGGGAAGCTCATGGACTTGCAAGGAGTCTGGACGACCAGAGTTTAAAAATGGACTAGAACAAAAAGATGGAAGGTTCCATCACTTCCATGGGAAGCATGGTGAGGGAGATTCTTGCAGCCCAGGAAGACACGTGGGCTTGGCAAGAGAGAGTTAAAGATCAGCAAAAGTAAAATATCAAGTTCAGACCATTCTCCAGCCTCATCTCCTTTGGCACTGATTGGAACCAAAAATGACAGCTCCCACTGGTGTGACTTCTTTAATCTTCAAAAGGAAAGGTCACAAATCTCAAGCTGTGGAATCAGAAAGCCTAAGTTCCAGGTGCATTATGGTGCAGTTGGCTGGTAATCTTGAGAATCACACAGTCTCCCTCCAATCCAAGTTCTGCATTTTCCGGGGGGTGATAATAACCCCCAACCTGTTCAGGCACAGAGCTGCTATGTGAAGTAAATAGGAAGGGAGATATAAATGGCCTTGAAAACTCTTAAGTCCTTACAAGACACTAAGACTTCCTCGTGATCATTAAATTTTAATTATTACTAGAAGGTGATATAGCACATGTAAAAAGAAGTTTCCAGAGACAGTCACCCCAGGGTCAAACTCTGTCTCCACATTTGACAAGCTTGGTGGCCTTGGAAAAGCCTAGTTGACTTTCAAGACTTAGTTTCCTCATTTAGAGGATAAGGATAAGAGTGACAATTTCATAGAATTAATGTACGAGATCTAAAGGGATATTAAATGTGATGCTGAGTGCCTGGGACTCAAAAAAGTGGTAGATAATAATAATCAAAATATGCATTAGTAATAGTAATAACAATAAATGAAGCTTTATCTTCCCGTGGTTACTACTGACCCTCTCCTCACTTAAGGCAATTAATGACATAGGATTTGATGGCACCTCTTGAATACAGATTGGAACTTAAAATTTTATGTACATTTTGTTGCTGTTGCTGTTGCTGTCACTGGCTTGCCATATCTTAGAGCAATCCAGTCTGTTTGGATTGAGCTAACTTTCACCCCCTCCAAGGAAGTGTCAAGAATCCCCACCTTTCTCTGTATCAGCCACAGCAAGTAAGGGGTTACTGGACATTCAGAGCACTTGCTGAAGCAGAAGGCACCTGATCTTGTCAGGAGCCCTCGGGCCTTTGCCAGCATTTCTGCTCTTCTCTGCACATAGCCCTCAGTGGAAAAGTACTGCCCAGACTCTGTGAATTATTAATCTCATCATGACATCAAATACTCACTAGATAAAAGGAACCAGTGGCCTCCTCAATGAGACTCTCAGAGAAAAGCAAGAGTCAGTGATATCCTCCTGACCACAATAGGATTTTTCCTGCTCCACTCTGGGGTGGAGGACAACCCCACTTACTGTCTCATACACGTAACTCAAGTGCCATCAGGTTAAATAAAGCACAACTGACTCCTTTGGGGGCTGACCTGGAGGAAAATGCTTTAACTGACCCCTATTCAGTTGATGATGCCACACCAGCTTTAAATGTTTATGTTTCGTTTTGAGTTTATGAGAACTGGAGCATGAGAAAGGATTCAAGGTCTTTTCAGTTGTCTGTTCTCCCTTCAAGGACCAGTGGCTGGATCCAACCAGATGAAAATCACCAGAGAATAGAAAATTATTGACACATGGAAAATTCCAGTGGTAAAAGGTCCATAGGAAATATATCTGTCATAGTCCACATTACTTGACAAGGCTTTGAGCCCAGTTCTTAGGAAGGCTAACCTCTGAAAGAATGCATTTGTTTTTAAGTCAGAGAGAGAAAACGGCAGGACAGAAAGATCACGGCTCAAGAGATTTGAACTCTGTAGACTTGAGATTTCTTTCAAAAGCCTTTACTGAACACAAGTACTCTGGAGTATACAGGTATGTCCATAGGTGAAAACCGTCTATCGCTTATGCAAGCCCTAGTGTATATAAGACTCTGCTGGGTGGTTTCCCTATAACATCTAATTTACCCTCATAACCAAAGGATATAGGGTTTTGTATCCCTTTTGCTTTTGAGGAAGTTGATGCTGAGTAAGACATGCACTGACTGAGGTCAGCAGAGTTGAAATGTAAGCCTAGACTCATCTGGATCTAGAAATCCTTAAGAGACATAATTTAGTAAGTGATGAGTAAACAGCTAGTGCCAGACAAATACACATTTAGCAAGACAGAGTTAACTTTGTAACGGCTAGAGACCATCTAGAGGTGTAGAGAAGTGGCAGATTGGAAACTGACCCTGGTTTGCCCAGGACTAAGGTGTTTCTAAGGATGCAGCATTTTCAGTGCTAAAACGGGGGCCACCTGAAATAAACCGGGACAATCAATGCCCCCAGAGGGTAAGGGGCCAAGGAGTAAAGCACAATTTGTATCCAGTTGAAGAGTTTGACTTTTGTCCTGTAAAGAACAAGGTGACATAACCGCTTGAAGAGGGGAGGGAGATAGAGAACTCTGGCTTCTGGGTGAAAATGAATTTGAGATGGTAAGACTTCGAATAAAGTGGGTCTTAGAATAAAGACAGGGAAAGGGGCATAAAGAGTAAGGAAATGAAATAAATGACATATTTCCTTTTAGCTTAAGAACTGCAATTCTAAGATTAGACTTTTCAAGCAGTGAAATCTAATCTCATCAAGACAGAAGTCTGCATAATATGCTGACTAAATAGACTAGAGTGCTTCAGCATATAATTCGGTACTTACTTGTTACGGGTTGAATTGTGTCCTCCACCATCCCTTTCAATAAAAATCTATGTTTAAGTCCTAACCTCTAGTGCCTCAAAATCTGAACTTATTTGGAAATACGGTGGATTCACTACATATATAATTAGTTAAAGATGAGGTCATGTAGGCATAGAGTGGACCCTAATCCAAGATGACAGGGTCCTAAGAAGAAGACTATTACCTGAGGACAGAAAGACGCAGGGAGAATGTCATGTGAAGACAAAAGCAGATGCTGGAATTATGCAGCTGCACCCCAAGGAAAGCCAAAGATTGTCAGCAAACCACCAGAAGATAAAACAGGCAAGAAATGATTCCCCTACCAGTTTCAAAGGGAACACGGCCCTGCCGAAACCTTGATTTAGGATATCTGGCCTCTGGAACTGTAAAACAATCAATTTGTTAAGACACCCATCTTGTAGTCCTTGGGTACAGCCAACCTAGGAAGCTAGTATGCCAGTCTGATTATAAACAAACTTGTTTTACTCAAAAGAGTTAAAATGAAGATAGGGCACAATACCAACAATCTGCTAAGAAACTTCTAGGGAGCAGGCAATAAACTGAATGCTTTCTTGGGACTTTTGCCACGAACCATGTCAACAGTCCTGTAACAATCCAGGTACAGGTGGGAAACCAAGACTCAGAAAGAGGAGGCAGCTCATCTACAAGTCCTTGGCTAGGAAGTGGCAGACGCGGGGTTGGGACTCATGCCTGTGTGATTTCAAATTCCTCCCTTGAATTTCCTCAAAGGAGGGAGAGGGAAGCCAAGGCCATGGGCCAGATGACTCTGAAGACCCTTGCAGAGGTCCAAGCAATTTACAGGACAGGAGAAAGCACAGTTTTGAGGATACTGGGGCTGGGGTGGTGGGTGGAAAGGCAGAGGGAGACGTCTTACCTCACAGTTCCGAGACAGCTAGATGAGATGGTTTCCTTATCAGCATGACTGGGCTCTATTCTTCCTTTTGGTCTCAGGAACACAGCGGGAGGCAAAGACAGAGCATATTAGGAGAGAGTTGAGAGTAAGGAAGTCTTTAGAAGCATCTGGGCCTCACAAGGAAGACACTTTCCTAAAATTAACTACTTTCTGGACCAATATCTGATTAGAAACATCACTTGCAAGCCCCACCTGCCATGGAGGTCTACTGTTTTTAAAGTTGATGTTCAAAGAAAAGAATGTTACAATCCTAATGCACATATTCGCTCCCCATGGAAAATGGAACCTTGACTATTTTGGGTCTCGGGGAGTTGGGGATCCAGTCACGGAATTCATCATTACCCTTATATAATCTAGGAGAGCAGGGAACAGATCCACAAGAATTCTCAAAGGAAAACATGCCGCCTGCAAAACCAGCCTGAGTCATTGCTCCAAGTGAGAGGCTGTGCTGAAATCAGGAGTATTTCTTAAAACTTCAACCCATGACCTTTTCACCCTGACAACTGAGGCTGTGGTCTTCAGAAATGATCTGCTATGTTTCTGTCTGTGCGTTAAAGATGTTCTTGCTACAATATTCATCATATAGAGGAAAGGCCCAGGGCCCAAGGCCAGGAAACAGGATTCGAGTCCCCACTGTGTGACACAGTACATCGTGCTCCTCTCTGAGTCTCAGTTTCCTCCTCCATAAAATCCTTTTTTATTCTGATTGTTTATCTCTCCTGGTTACTGTTCCCTGTCACTGCCTCCCTCATCCCATCTCCTTTCCTTCTCACTCCCCACGTTTCCATTGCCACAACGAAGACAGAATATAAGTTGACAAGGCAACTTGGTGACAAGATACCATATAATGACGTGGCTCATTCATTCATTCACTTCACTGAGGACCCACTGCATGTCTCATACAGGTGCTAGACTTGGGACTCAGAGAACAGACCGTCATCCCTGGCCACTAGGATCCTACAGTCCTGATGAGGAGAGAGAAATAAATGGTTCATTACAAACGAGTGGTGCAGGCAAGGAAGCATTCAAATGTAATAGAAGCAGGAGTTACAGGGCCTTATCCTGTCCTTTTGGGGAACGGAAAGCTTCCCAGAGGAGGCAAATCTCAGGACGAACGTGATAAAGAGAATGTTCTAGAAGTAAAGAACACTGAGACTAAGAAAAAATTCAGGAAGTTCAATAAATCTGCAGTTTTAGGGCACGTGGCTATAGCAGAGTGCAAAGGGTCAAATGACAAAATGCCTTATGGGCCTTGCTAAGAAAAACCATTGACTTATGAATCACAGTCCACATGTGGAGTTAGGAGGGGCCAGAATCCCTTTGTGCTGGTGTTGCAGTTTCCAACAGTGGGTCCAGAATTGCCCCGTGCCTAATCAGGAAGGACATCGCTTAGAAGAGTGATAAGACCTATTGCGCGGTGTTTCAAAGGGCTGGAACTAAAGGGCAGAAGCTACAGGAAAGCAGCAATGTTAAGCAATGAATGCCATCACACTGGAAGAGGAAACCCAGGGGAGCAGTGAGTTCTCCATCAATGACAGGTCTACAGCTTGCTTGAAATGTGCCATCGTTGGTCAACATAAGCTTTAAAATCTGTCTGTATCTAAATTTGTTGTGTTCTAATTATTTAATTATTTTTTTGCCTTGGAGATAAACTTTATTTTCGTAAAGTTAATTTTGAACAGCATAGCACTAATAACCTCAAATTACAAGTCATAGAAAAAAGTCTCTTCCAAACCAGTGAAGCTTAATTTGTCTCTGTTTTTTCCTCCTAGCATACATCCATCGAATTATTTATAAAAAGAGAACACAGACAAAAGTGATGATGTTTCTGAGAGTTTTCACCCACAACTTTTTCTTCCCCACTGCCCAAATATGTGCTCCATCTTAAGAAGCTTTCTATCTGACAGATGATAAGTTATTTAACTTGGTATTTCAGTTGTACAAATCCAACAATAGTGTTGTGATTTAACTGGAGATTTCTGAATCCTGAAACAAGCCTGAAGTCTAACATCTGGGGACTCAAGATTGGAAACCTCCAGAGAACAGAATCTCCAAGGTCCCTGCCATCAATGACAGCTTATGACTTTAGGGGTTAGAAGGAGAGAAAGGAGAAGTTGGATCCCCTAAAGAGTTTGAAGACGTGCTCTGAAGAGAGAGCAAAGGTGAGGATGTATGTTCCTCATTGGGGGGGGGGGGGGTCATTGAGAGGGAAGATGTCAAGAACAGTCTGGAAGAGCAGAGAAGCAAGTGGTACTGTGGATAGAGCATGCAGTGTATGAATGCACAGATCTGGCCATGGATTGGCTGCTTATTGACTCCTTAGGGGCAAGTATTGAACTACTTGGGTATCATTTACAGTTTTGGGTATGGGGTCAGAGATTCTTAGTTTGAAAATGTCATTGCAAAGATGAAATGAAATACTGTGTGCAAAGCAACTAACTAACCTCAGCGCACAGTAGGCTTTCAAAGGACAGCAGCAATCATAAAACAACGATGCTTTAATCAAGAAGTGTCGACACCAAGGAGCAGTTTGTTTACTGTGCAGAAAGATGAGAGTCTTTATTGCTCTAATGACAGTTAGATGACTTTAGAACCTGCCTGGGGATAG
This sequence comes from Catagonus wagneri, assembly GCA_004024745.2. NCBI lineage: Eukaryota > Metazoa > Chordata > Mammalia > Artiodactyla > Tayassuidae > Catagonus > Catagonus wagneri. Next base: position 2,852,879 of record PVHT021183710.1, on the reverse strand, counting down.
TGTGCAGTTGTCATTACAGATAATAAAAGCAGAGATGAGAGGAGAATTAATGAGGAAACCAGACAAATCCAAAATGCTGGGCCATCATCTGTCTGGACCACGTCAATGCAGGGGAGGAAAGGGGTGACGTAAGTGTTTATTTCTAAATCTTCCTCTCTGAGAATGCTGAGTGTTTTCAGTCCAGCTTCTGCATTAAAAGCTCCCAACACACCTTGATTCCAAACAGCATTTCTTTTTAAATCTTTTGCTGCTGTTGTTGGCCTGGATCCCTAAGGCACCTGTGTGCATGATTATGTTCCTGGTACGTGAGCAGGAAAGCAATAGCGATATACTTCCCAAGAACAATGAACTGTGGCAGAGGCTGTCCTCCCAAGAGTTCAAGCAAAAGGTCAGTACAGGTAAAACGAGATGTACAAAGTCACCTCCCAAAGACAAGCCGGCAGGATGGGGACTAACCTCAATGAAGACATTAAGGGAACTACAGAACAATTATTTTGGTCAAAAGGAAACTGATCAGTGTGGAAACATAGAAAAAGGAAAAGCACAGAAGCAAAGGGGCAGTGTGATCCAAGGTCATGCCGCTTATCCAATGCACCGAAATCTCGTGGATGCCAATCAGCTTGAAGACAAACACCTAAGTTCCTCACATGGTTCATGAGACCCTGCATCACTCAGCCCCAGCACTTCTCCATCTCACTTCTCTTGACTCAGTCCCCTCTCTCCCTAGCCTTCTTGCTGTTTATTCAATGTCTGTCCTCTTGCCCCAGGATTCTTATTTCCCAAACTCTGCATGACTTCCTCCGCACTCACTTGATGGCTCAGTTTTAACTCCAAAGGGAGGTCATGCCTGAGCATCCTATCTAAAATCCATCCAACAAAGAGCCAGGGCCCCACAATGTGTTTGTAACTTCTGAAATGGCCAGACCTGGTCCTGGGACCTATGAAAGCAATGCAAAAACAAAGACTTCAAGGGCAAAAGCCAACAAAAATCATGCCAGGAAGAGCCGGTTTACAGCATTGAAGGAGAGGTTCATTCTGCACAACATAAAGCTGCTGAAATATTCAGTCTCGCAGATTGTGAAGCTGCAGCAATATTTCCTGAACAAGGGAGAAAGTCATCCAGAAGGAGCTTATTTATTGGAGTAAGTTTCACAGTCATGAATCTGGCTCACTAAAGCAAGTGAATATCTTCTAGAATACTTATACACTGTGTCTTATAAATATATTAAGTCAGGTTTTTAAATTATTTTTCCCCAACCCCTCATTTTCTGAGATTTAGTCTTACCAGCTGAGGTTCATGAAATCATTGGTCTTTAAGAAAGAGAAAGTAACTCAGTTTCATTCCAGTTTGGCAAAAGCATCCCCAATAGGAGATGGAGATAACAGACTATCCCATGGCTCTCAAATCCAATAAACGCCCTTTGTTCTGACTGCATCTCACCAACCAAGGTTCTGATTAGGACCTGGCTTTTCCCGTAGGTCTACTAGAGAAAGAAAGAACTAGAAATGTAGACCTGAACTTTTTGTCTTTCTATTTCAATTGTATTTCATTTTTCCCCCTCTACACTTTTTTTAATTTAATTTTTTATTGGCATATAGTCTATTTATAATATTGTGCCAATTTCTGCTGTATGGTAAAGTGACCCCATCATACCCACTTACATATATATAATATATATACATACATATACATATACACACATTCTATTTCTTTCTTTCTTTTTTTTATTTTTAGGCAAATGGAAGTTCCCAGGCTAGGGGTCAAAACAAAGCTGCAGCTGCTGACCTATGCCACAGTCACAACAATGCAGGATGCAAGCCATGTCTTTGATCTACACCACAGCTCACAGCATCACCAAATCCTTAACTCACTAACCCAGGTGAGGGGTCAAATTTGCGTCTTCATGAATATTAGTTGGGACTGTAACCCACTGAGCCACAATGGGAACCCCTACATACATTCTTTTTCTTATATTATCTTCCATCAAGGTCTATGTCAGGAGATCAATATAGTTCCCTGTGCTATACAGTAGGACCTTATTGCTTAACCATTCTCAATGTAATAGTTTGCATCTACTAACTCTAAACTCCCAGTCCCTCTCACTCCCTCCCCCTCCGCCTTGATAATCACAGGTCTGTTCTCTATGTCTGTGAATCTGTTTTGTAGATGGAATCTAAAATATGGCACAAATGAACCTGTCCACAGTTGTAATCTCACTGTTCATCAATACATATCATGATTGTCCTGCTGAGTAGTTAACCTGTGACTTTGTGTTTATCTGTGTCTTTATACTGTGGCAAGAAGCCCTCTTGAGCACTCTGATGTGGATGGAAGGACAGGTCACAGGCTTTTACATCAGAGAAAATGGAAGGAGGGGGGAAACAAGGGCTATCTGGCTACCAGCTTCTGGGCTCTTCCTAATTATCATCTAGTTCTATGCGGATCATTTGGGGAAACAAATACTGCAGGGAGGGGGGTTTTGTGTGTGTGTGCGCGTGCGCGTGTTACTGTTCCAGAATTTTCCTTGGGAAGCCAGAGGTAGGAAGAAAATGTGGTTGGAATTCTGGTGGATCCCATTAGACCTGGAGAAGTGCATATTCCAGTACATATTCAGTATGGTTCCTCTGAGGAAGCGGGTGTGTAAAAGAATGGCCTTGAGAATCGGGCTTCTGGATCCAAAGTCTAGAGCACGTGTGGTCAAGGCTCGTGCAGAGGGAATAAAGCCATCCTCCTCTAAAGGACACTAAGAGTCTGAACAAGAAACTGGACAAGTGAAACATCCAGTGGGTGTAGCTTGAGCCAATCCTAGTCATTTGAAAGTCAAAAATGAATTGTGATGCAATTACCTGAAAATCTAAAGATCTTTAAACCCTTTACGAAGAAATTGGCTTCTTAATGGCACCCGTATCCACCCTCACTCAGCTTGCAGGCAAATCAGAGTTGTGCCTTTGCACACTGAATGTCACGTAATACCGTTTTCCCAAAGGAAAAAAGCACAGTGACCTGTGTGGATTATAGGGCCACACCATAGCACTTGGAAATTCCCAGGCTAGGGGTCAAATCAGAGCTACAGCTGCCAGCCTATGCCAGAGTCACAGCAATTCGGGATCCAAGCCATATGTGCAACCTGCACCATAGCTCACAGTAACACCGGATCCCTGACCCACTGAGCAAGGCCAGGGATAGAATCCACATCCTCCTGGATACTAGTCAGATTCGTTTCTACTGTGAAACAACAGGAACTCCCGGTTGAATCATTTTTGTTCCTTCAGGATCAGGACCCTGCCCTTCATTCTTCCAACCCATATTTATTGAGCATATATTATATGCAAGGATATTTCAGGAATTTTGTAGAAATAAAAGTAAGAGACTGCTGCTTTAAAATGAATTCATGTAAGGAGAAGGAATGCACCATTGAATGGAAGATGATAAGAACACAGCCCATGTTTAATTCCAGGGGAAGACTTTTACAAGGAAACAAAAAAAAGCAGCGGCAATTTCCAGAAGCAAGATATGGGAGGAGATGGTATAAAACTTCAGTAATAAAAATGGAATGTGAGTCCTTGGGATTTCTAGGAAGAGCCCAGAATGAGGACGGGTTCTAAAGTCAACAACCAAACTCTACGAAGTCTAAAATTTTCGAACTTCGGTTGCTTCCCTAAAGTTAGGAGTCTCATTATTTCCACCACTTTCCTTGTAGGAAGTAAAATTAAAACCCTTACAGCAAAAGAAGTCCTGTGGGCTCATCCTCGGCAGCACAAAGATAGGGAGCTGAACAGTTTTGTTTTTGTTTTTTAAACTGGTTTAGAGAGCAAACTGGTGCATGGCCGCACCCATTATGAAGAAGATCAGAGAGAAAGTAAGATTCTGGGGCCTGTGGTACGAAACCAACATGAGGGGAAGTTCCCTTCGTGGCTCAGTGGTTAACGAATCTGATTAAGAATGATGAGGTTGCGGGTTCGATCCCTGGCCTTGCTCAGTGGGTTAAGGATCCAGCGTTGCCGTGAGCTGTGGTGTAGGTTGCAGACGCGGCTCGGATCCCACGTTGCTGAGGCTGTGGCGAAGGCCGGCAGCTACAGCTCCTGTTAGACCCCTAGCCTGGGAACCTCCATATGCCGCAGGTGCAGCTCTACATAAGGCAAAAAGACAAAAAATTTAAAAAATTAAAAAAAAAAAGAAACCAACATGAGCACAGGAGACAGATTTGGCTTGAGAGGAAGCCCTGGGGATGAAGAGTGGCTTAATCCCAGGGACTTCTGAATAACAGAAACCAGTCCCACTAAATCTACCTCCTAGGCCACTCTGGAGTTCCAAAGAGATGCTAGGAGAAAAATCGCCGCCCCTGAGATCCAGTGATGATCTCTGCTAGGCTCTGGACCGGGGACTTGGGAATCCTGCCATTCAGCTCCTACCTCTGAGTGCTCCTGCTTTGTTCTGCACTCCAACATTTTTCAGCCTTTTCATCTGGATTTCTGGACTCAGCTATTGCCATAGCAGAGCCGCGCTGGCTGTTTAATGATAGTCTAATGAGGTCTCTGAGTGTCCTAAAGGAATTATCCTGGCCTGCAGCTTTCCCTTTAAGGAGGGGCCTTTGAATTGAGGTCTGCATTATGTATGAATCAAGCTTTCTACCTGTCTGGCGCACACATGAGTGAAATCCAGCTCCATATCACTCGCTCCTGGAGGGGATTTTCTCTCTGCCTTACACCTGCAGAACGCTATCCTCTTTTCTCTGGCAAGCTTGGATCCATGATTAATATTTTAAGCCTCTCAGGTCCCACTTTCCCTAGTTTCCAAAATGCCGGAATGTTGGACTTTTAAAAAATGTATTTATCTCCTCATCCAGACTGTAGAGGAGGAATTGCAAGTATAAGGCACAGCCACGGGGGCCGAAGCAAATCCGGGCAAATCTTTAAATTGCTTCTGCAGTCATCTGGGTTTTTTTTCATTACCATCACAGATGCCTCTCCTCTCCCCTGCTGACCTTCGTTTTGGAAAGGAAGAGTTTTAAGAGGGCATTTCAACTTTCCTTCCAAACAGACTGAAAATACATGGGCAGTGTTGTCAGCTCAGTTCAGAGGGCCATCTGTCTGGCTTGCTCCCCTGTCCTGGACACTGCCATCCTCCCCAGCTCAGCCCTCAGGAGATTCTTCTAGTTTCTCCCTCTCCTAAGCTCCCTTCTTCTCTCCTGGAGGCACTGCTGAAGTCTCCCTCACAAGGCTTCTTGCATTCACCTCACGGCTGGCTGCAGGCACCTGGTTATCTCCCCATCCGCAGTCTCCTTACAGCATGGCTCTTTTGCTCAAGAAGCAGGAAAAAATCCTGAGATACAGAGGCATGAAGGGCTTGCTGTATAACCCGGAGTCTGGGATCTGAGTATTTATGTTCAGATTCAGCTCTGACACTCATTCCTAAACCAGGGCACATATCCCGATCACATTACACTTTAATTTCTTTACCTGTAAAATGGAAGGTGGCAATAAAGGGAACGAATAATAAAGAGTAAATAAATAATAAATGAGGACACAGGCAAGACTCAAATGTCAGAAAATGTGTGCCGTCGATGACAGAGACCCAGGTGACTGGAGTTTGGGAAATCGGACTCTGGGAAGATGCTTGCTGAATTCCCTTCCCTCTCTGAATGCCTAGGGGTTAACAGTATGATAGATAACTGTTTATTGAGTGACCATGTCCGCACTGGGTAGCAGAGACACAAAGAAAAATGAGGGACAGTGTTTGCTTTTGTGGTATTCACAGTCTAGTGGATCTGACAAAGCCCCAAGTGGTTACAGGAGAAGCTCTGGCCACTGCCCTCCACTTAGCCCAGTAGCTGGGACAATGGAAGGTGTTCCAGCACTGGGCCAGATCTACTGACTAATTTCCAGAACATGCTGAATATCTGTAACCAGTAGACTCCTTTCTATTCCACTGTGTGCTTCTGCCCCCACCAGCTTTTGATCGAACACTCCTTGTCCTGATTGCATTGAACCCAAGGTCTCTATGTACGGACAATGTACTGTGATGAGCTGGAATAAAAGCAGGTACAAAGTAGCAGAGGCACCTGCCTTCAAAGAGCAATGTTGCAGAGCAGGGCAAGGACAGGAGTTGGAATCAAGGACGCAGTACTCTCCCTCATTCTCCCTGCTTCTGTGAACTTGGACAATGCATTTGACCCATTCGAGCTCCTGTCCCCACTTGTAAGATGGCGAGAAGTCTACCCGCCTGTCGAGAGCATTGTGAGAAATAAAGGAGATAACACAGGAGAAAATGTTTTTTTAGATTGTCAACTTTCTTATAATGTTAGTTTCAGAGCCTGACATAAAGAAGAGGCTAAAGAAAATTCATGAAGGGATGAGGGCAAGATGCGGGGGAGAAGGGGAGAGAGGAAAGAGATAAGATACACAGATGGCATTTTATAAAACTTTAAAATGGGGAAATATCTCCCAAGGGCTAATAGGAAGAAATGACAGAATAGTAATAGGATCATGTTTGCACTTTAGTGTTAATTTAAAATTCCTCCAAAACATTAAGTTCAGTTTGTGAGAGGCAATACCAGAGATAAGGAGACCAGTTGAAAAACAGCTGGAATAATCAACAATAATAAACTGAGGAGGTGTCAGTTGGGGTGAATTCAATATATCAAAGCAAGACTAAGCAGGAAGACATTTCCAGATACAGAGAGGGAGGCCTTAGAAATAATTTCCAGATTTCTCACTGGGGTAGCTGGCTGAAGGAATGTTTAACTAGGACAGGGAAGAATTGAGAGAAAGAAGGTTTGGGCAAGACATGGCAAATTTAGCTCTACACGTGTTGGCTTGAAGTTTCCATAGGGCAGCCAGACTAAAACGCAGGCAGGTAACTGTACAGAGTTTAGAATCACAGGTGTGAGGTCAAGGCAAAGAAGATAACTGAGTGCATCCCCAGTGACTGTGTGGGGTGAGAATAATAAAACTGGGCTCAAGACAGCACCAGGAGAGTTCCAGTTTTAGATGGTTCTAAAAGGTTGTTGTCTAGGCTAGACAATTTATAGGCAAGGGTAAACGATAACTTAAGAGTGCCAAGTCAGGAGTCAGCGTAACTGACTGATGGATCTCCAATCTCAGATCCGTCTTATTTGCCTAGGTAAGCCATTTCAACTCTCTGAACCTCTGGTTTCCCGTAAGTAAAATGGGAATAGAAGAGGAAGCACCCGGTGAGAAGACTAAACAAGATAACAGGAGTCAAGTGTTTACCCCGGTGCCTAATTCATAAAGACATACATATATCTCAAATATTAGAAGTTTAAAGGGACTTGGAAAAGATTTTCATGTGTTTGCCTTTTTAGATTTTTTTTAACGTTCTCTGAATAAGAGTTGTTTCCAGGCTACCAGTCTAGGAAAAGACCACTGGAAAAATCTTTGTCTTATTTTTTTCAGTCGTCCGTTGAGCATCCTTCAGCATTTTTGCCTCCCTTTCCCTTCCTTCAGCAACCTTCCACCCAGCCTTGGGCATCAATATTTGTTTGTTTTCCCTGCTAGAGCTCTGGCAATGCCTGGCCTCTGTGTGTGCTGACCCTCGAGGCCTGTGGCAGTGCCCCTGGGGTCCGCAGGCTGGAATGTCTATAGCCCACCATGCAGGGGCCAGCTGCCAAGGCCCCCATCATCACAGACTCCTGTCCCCAAAAGTCATACTCTTCACCCCTCCTGCCCCGGCTACTCTGCCACTTCCTGCTGCTGCTGCTTCATCTATGTCCCAGCTGCCACTTTCTCCCATTGCCTCTGTCTCCCAACACCCCTGGGATTTGGAGATTTCATTCATTCATTCATTCATTCATTGGGCATTCAAGAAATAATGATTGAGTCCCCTCTGTGATCCAGACACTGAGCTAGGCATTAGAGATATTGAGGTGAAAAACATCTGTCCTCTCAGAGTTTATCACTAAAACGATAAGATACAGTTTTACTGAAAATATAGTAATCGATATCTTTTTGATTGTGTATATCAAACATACTTTTACTATAAAAACATGGTAATTTATCAAATATAAATCAAATAAGAAAATACATATGTAAATATATTTATAAGTAAATATATATAATATATATTGATTGTGTATACGTCAAATATATTTTTACTATAAAAATGAAGTAATCAATCAAACATAAATAAGAAAATTTCAAATAGTGATTCATGTGATAGAGAAAATAAACTGCGAGATGTGATAGGACGAGGACAAGTCTGAGATGGATCTTTCAGGTGACATTTAATTCAAACCTGGATCTTCAAAATACAGTGAATGTGAATGAATGTGTGGGAGATGTTAGAGACTAGACTCTCTTATTTGAGCAACTATTAAAGCCAGGCACGTTGCAGGTTATCTTCTTAGATTTGCATTTCTCATTTGCAACTCTCTTTCTCCCTCTTGAAGCAAGACCAAAAAAAAAAAAAAAAAAGGAAATGCTCTCCACCCCCTTCCCAATGAGCTACGGAGAGGCTGATGCTTTGAATTAGATGATAGATTTTTCTGTTCCTGCCCCTCTAGGTGCCTCCACTTTTTAAGGTGTTTGATGAGTGAGAACATGAGGTTCAAAGATGCTACCAGGTAGAACTGGAAGAATTTCTTTCCACCAACTAAAATCCACAGGAGCTCCGACTAGTTGGAAATAGCATAACAGCCTCTCAAACCTGTTCAGGGCTTGATAGTTTGGAAAGTGAGTTTGCAGAACTTGATTAGATTTAAGAACCATAGCCACCACGTGAAATAGTGTTGTTGTTTTTTGTTTTTTTTTTTTTTCTAATTTAGAGATGAGGAAACTGAGGCTCAGAGAAATAGCTCTATAAATATGCCATCTGTAAGTGATGAAGCTGCGATTTAAAACTGTCACCCAATGGTCTTTGAGTATATTTTCTACCACTGTTATTCCAAGGCTTCTGAAATAGTCTTGGGTCAATTTACGACATCGGGTCCATTCAATTTGCGACTATTGGCTCTTATTCAGCCATAACTTATGTTGTTCACGTTTCCTGCGGTTTTTCTGCTGGCTCATTTGAAGATCCTATGGCCACTTTATTCTTGCCTTTCATACCCCAGAGCTAGCTCCATCTGCCCCTTCCCCTGCCGGTCCAGAGACTGCAGCCACTGCAACGTGAGGCACTGCCACCTCGGCTGGCACTCCTGGAACCTCCCCTCCATGGTCGCCTCAGGTCCCAGAGAATCAGTGCAAGTTACCCTGGGATGAACTGGATTCTGCTCTTCCATACACATAACTGCAGTGAGACCTTCTAGCCGTGACCTGATGTGTCCTACTCTCTCTGTGACAGGTAAGGAAGCCAAGCCACGCAACACTGAGCTATTTGTTCCACATGTAGTCAGTGGTAGAAGGGGTATTGATCTCTGTTCTCCCCTTCGTCCCGAAGAAAAAGCACTCAGCCACAGAGAACAGACGCAGTCGCACAAGCTTTGTGTGGCAACAGCACTTCTGCCATCACTCAGAGGTGCCATCATTCAGAGGTCTCCCTTACCCATCGACTCAGGTAAAAATGCCTGGGATAAAGAGGTTGAAGATTATAAAAACCCAAAGAAACAAACAGTGCTTGGTCATCAAAACATGATGAATCGGGGAGTTCCCTTAGTGGCTCAGTGGTTAACGAATCCGACTAGGAACCATGAGGTTGCGGGTTCGATCCCTGGCCTTGCTCAGTGGGTTAAGGATCCGGCGTTGCCATGAGCTGTGGTGTAGGTTGCATACACGGCTCGGATCCCGCGTTGCTGTGGCTGTGGCGAAGGCTGGCGGCTACAGCTCCTGTTAGACCCCTAGCCTGGGAACCTCCATATGCCGCGGGTGCGGCTCTACATAAAGGCAAAAAGACAAAAAAAAAAAAGAACATGGTGAATCTGTCTTCACACAGACACACACACACACACACACACACACACACACACACACACACACCGTGAGATGTTTGGAGCTCAAGAAAATGGCATTTTAGCCGTCTGCCCCGCCCTGCCCAAACAGTTGACTGTGCGTCTAGAAAGCCAGTGTCTCTGCAGCCCCTAGCGCAGTTCGTGTTACACAGCAGTCCCTCAAAAACATTTTGGAATGAATGAACGTATAGAACAGAATACAAAATGTCTAGACTTTAGCGACTTAATATTATATATGCGATTTTAAACTAATTAATTTTAATCTTTAACTCTGCTAACAAAGGAGCAGAGTTTTCAAGGCAGAAGCCAAGTTTAGTATAAACCTGGGTTTGAATGTGACCTTTTACAAGCTATTTAGTTTTCTGAACTGCAGCACAGCAAGCTGCAGCAAAGGGCTGGTCATGTGATGAGGATTACGAATGTGGCTTAACCCCACAGCCAGTGCTCCCGTGGCACCACGGGCCCCAGGTAAAGTCTCATTCCCTTTTTCAGCTTCTGTATCTGTAACTTCAGCCCTCAGTGACTGCCTCTTACCTGACCCTTCATGGTGTGAACAAAGAGAAATAGTCTTAGGAGTCAGAATACCTGACCTTCGTTCTGAATCTCCGGGCAGTCAAATTATTCAGACCTGCCTCATCTCACATCCCTAATCGCAGACTAGGTACCGCAACATGTATTTGTGAGAAAAAAATTGGACAAAACCTTGAGAAGGAGATATAATAAGTCACATTTATCAGCCTCAGCGCTACTGACATTTTGGGCCAAAACATCCTTTGTTGGAGGGGCTGACCTGTGCATTGTAGGGTGTTTAACTGCATCTACCCACTAGATACCAGTAGCACCCCCCTCCCAGGTGTGACAACCAAAAGTGTCCCTAGACATTGCTAAATGTCCCACAGAGAGGGGGACAAATGGTGGATGCTATTATTGGTCTTTTTCCAGAATAGAACTGTAATAAGTGGTGTGTGACTGACAGCGTGGAAATGGGTGAAATTCTAGCTTGGACCGCTTTCTCTTTAGGCCATTCACTCCATTACCGGTGGGGTTTAGACAGGATACCTTACTTCTAATACATCTGTGATAGACTCTAGTCTTCAGTGAACCGTATGTATCTTGGCTCTTTTCCTCTTTGAATTAAGCAAAAGATCTTATACATCCTTATCCTTACCTTTCATGTACAAGCAAATGTACACTCCATTTAGAATAATAATTAAGGGCAAAACGCAATCCAACTGCGTCCTCACCACCTTTGAGTCCCTTTCTATCTGAGAACAGGCAGGAATCTTCTCCCTCCTACTCCCTCCCCCACAAAAAGCTCCAGGGTCTTCCCATGGCCTCTGGCAGCTCTCCAATGATGAGAGCCTCATTACCTCCCTTATAACTTTCGTTATCACTCTTCAAAGCCTCCACCCTGCATCTCACCCCTGGGAAGGCAGCTTTTCCATCCTACCATCCCCAGAAGACATCCTTACTCAGCAAACCTGTGGATTTCTTGTCTCTGGCTTCTGTTTAATCTTAATAATATCAGGATTTCCTTTGTCAAAACTTAGAGGCCCTGATCCAGCATTTCCACTTCTGGATATATTCCAATTTCAAAGGAATTCAAAGAAAGGTCTCAAAGAGACATTTGCACACTCACGTGTATAGCAGCATTATTCACAGCGCCCAAAAGATGGAATCAATCCAAGTGCCCATTGACAGGTTAACAGATAAACAATGGAATTCAGCCTTAAAAAGGAAGAGAATGCTGACACATGCTACAATGTAGATAAACTCTGAAGACATCATGTTCAGCAAAATAAACCAGTTATGTATAGATATGGATATAGGCATATAGGTAGAGTTATAGATATGGATATAGGCATAGAGGATGATTCTGCTTATATGAGGTGTCTAGCATAATCAAATTCATAGAGACAGAAAGTAGAATGTTGCTTGTCAGGGTCTGAGGAACAGAAGGAATGGGGAGTTAGAATGTAATGAGAATAGACTTCCAATTCTGCAAGATAAAAAAGTCCTAGAAATTGGCTGCCCGACAGGGGGAATATACTTGACATTAATGAATTCTACATTAAAAAAAATATTTAAGATGGTAAATTGCAGGTTTTTGCAATTAAAAATAACAAGCAGGAACTTCCACCGTGGTGCCATGGATTAAGAATCCAACTGCAGTGGCTCGGATTGCTCTCCAGAGGCGCTGGTTTGACCCCCAGCCTGGCACAGTGGGTTAAGGGATCCGGCACTGGTGCAGCACAGCTGCAGAGTAGGTCACAGATGCAGCTCAGATTCAGCCTCTAGACCAGGAACTTCCACGTGCCATAGGTCCAGCCATTAAGAATAAATAAGTAAATAAAATAGCAAACAAAAAAGCTCTAAAAGGCCGAGGCCCTCTCCACATCTCTGCAGCACGGATTCTGCTTCCTCTCTGCATAAGCTTCAGTAGGGTCCATTCTCTCCATGGCTTCCTATCCTCTCCTTGCCAGGAGCCAAGACTTATCTACTGGAAGGTTAAGGCAGTGGGTCTCTCCTCCTCCTCTTCTCCCTCTCTCTTTTATGATCCCTAACTCTCTCCATTTCCACCTTCCCCGGGGTCACATTTGCCCAATTTCCTACACCCTTCCCCATGAGATATGATTTTTCCAGGCCCTGAATTAGGATTAGGTATCTTAGCTCATTTCAGCCACTGGAGTTAAGCTCCATTGTCCAATTCAAGTTTTAGCTGCCATAAAACCTACTACTTTTTAACCATTATCTGGTTCCTGGGGCTATTTTTCCACTGGCTCAGAGCTCACAAAGGAGGAGCTATGATTAATTAGTGCCCTCAAACTCAATCCAAAGGTCCAGGGACTCCTAGACATTTTGTTTGTTTGTTTGTTTCATGTCATCCTTGAATAACATGAAAAGCAATGGTCCTAACTTGACCCCCAAATTACATAACATATTCTATGATATAAGGTCTTTATTCAACAATTCTGTAGGTGGTTTCTCAGTGTCTTAGCATCATGTGAAATTTGTACCTTACTGAGAACATTGCAGGTCCCCTTCACAGCTCTGAACTCTGTGTCAAGTGCTGAGTGGAGCTCAGGCCTATTTGCTGATTGGCTCGGAGTTGTTACAACTCAAAACAGAAATGATTATCCAAACACACCCATTTGGGTCATCCTTGACCTGGATGGACATGATTCTCAGTAGTTGGCAGCACGACAGGGCAAAAAAGAATAGGTGACTGAGGAGAACGAATGTCTCATCTTAATGATTTAGATGAAACATACGCCTAAATTTGATGAATTGAGGCAACAAATCACTTGGGAAATTGCTTGCCCTTTTGAGTCTCTATTCCCTTGTCTATAAAATTGGTTCTTACATTGCTGTCTCAGCTCTCTTCTACTGCAAACATACTTTTAACTCTATGGTTCAATTGTAGTTTTAGCCCAATATTAACAGATTGAGGCAGAAGTACTCCACCCTTCGCCTCCCCGCTGACTGGCCTGCAGAGGGTCCAGCACGCATTTTTTTTTTTTTTTTACAAGCACTGGAGGATCCAGCAGGCTGTTTGCTGAACCACAATATCAAGCTCCAGTCAGACGATTCCCCCACTGGGTTTTGAAATCAGCATGGAATGATTCTGACCCAGCATGAGGGCGGCTGAAATTCACCATCCACGGGTGGCTATGGGCGGTGTCCTGTGGACCACTACTGATAATCAAAATGAACAAAGATGTTCATCAAGGTATCAAAAATAAATCTAAACCATGGGTTGTTTTTGGAGGAACACCATCCGACCCTAATCTTATTCATCCCCACATTCCACTGTTCTTCCCTCCCTGACTTGGCAGCTTGCCACAAGGGGAAGTGAGCTGCCTTGGGTTATAAGCTGTCAGACTCTGCATTTAAATATTACTTACCCAGCTCAGTTCAAGGTACAGGTCAGCTCATAGTATTAAGTTAAGTACACTGGGAAATACATTATCTTTTGGGTCACCAGGGTACAATTCAGTGAACAGCAACAGGATTTCCTGGCTGATATATGATTTCACAAGAGGTTATGGCTCGCCTGCCCTAGAAATAATAGCAATAATCCCCTACATTCATATTCCACTCCGGAGTCTGTGAAAGATTCTCACATCCATTACTGACGAGGACATTCTCAGTGGAGTCAGCCCAGCACAAGAGAGGATTAGACATAGGCTCGAGTGCCTGTTTTCCACTGTCCAAGCTTGAGTAAGTCACATCACCTCTCAGAGCCTCAATTAACTTACTCTAATTAGGAAATGCCAATACTATCTGCCTTGTAGGGTAACCAGGGAGATCAAATGAGGTGATGTTTTGTGCATAGCATCTGTTTCTTTTAATTATATCACACAAAAGCACCCATTAGATATGCTCCTTAGAAGCAAAATTAATAATTGTGAAAATAGATCCCAATGTACCTTCCAAGGTCTTAAAAACACAAACACAGTAGAGTTAAAAGAGTTTTCAAATTGCCTTCTGGATTTTTTCTTTGGGTTGGCATGCACTCATTGAGTACATCTGCACAATGGTTGTAAAGCTCAATCTCTGCCTTCCGGGAACTTGGGAAGTTAAGATATATACAGATATAGCTACTGCTCTGACTTTAGGTAGAGAACGGAAATGGAGAGGTGAGGTCAGTCTAGCAAAGGCTAGATATCGACGACTGCAACTGATATGATGCCACTAAAGAAATCCCAAGGGAGGAGATTAAACTGGACTGCAGTACTGATATAAAGAGCTACCGACTGTCAATGTCCGATGATGTGGCAGCTGCTAGACACATCTTCTTTCTAATCCTGACCACCACCCTACAAGCTTTGATTATTATCATCAACATCACCCTGGTTTATGGAAGGGATACGTGAGGCTCATGAACATTAAGAAGTAATGTGTCCACAACTGGCAAAGTATCAGACCATGGGCTCACAACCACATGTGCCTGAACCGAAAAACTTTGTCCATGGCCCTGCACTGTGTAAGAGAAAAATGTCTCCTATGAGACAACCATAGCTTCTTATTTTTCCAGTATCTATTCTGCTCTTCATTTGAATATTAAAGATTTTATATGGGCATATGGCCATCTAGCCAAAGAATTCATTTCCCAGTTTCTCTTGAAGCTGGGTATAGCCATTGACTATATTCTGGTCAACAGTATGTGAGTTTAAGTGCTAAGTTGTAGCTTCTGGGTAAGTCCCTTAACATGCAATAAGCATAGTCTGGCCTTTCTCTTGTCTATTTCCTGTTGGCTGGAATGTAGATGTGATGGTGGAGCTATAGCAGCCATCTTATACCATGAAGTGGAATTTAGCTGTTGAGGATGACAGAGTAATAAGAAAGTCTACATCAGCCTAACTTGATATTATTATTACCTGATTATACTTTGGGGTACCTAAGAGAGAAAGAGCTTTCATTTGGCATGACTGAATTATAGCAGAAAAAGAATGTTAACTAATAGACATGCTCATACTATAATCATCTGTCAGATATGACCAGCATTGGCCTTACTTCCATTCTTTACATTATAATCACTTACCTTCGTGCCCTCCAAGAAGTCATGGGCCACCCAGTGACTGTTGCCTGCCTAATCTAGACTCTAATGGACCTAAATTTGTCAGTAAATCTCTCTTAGGAGCCTCAGAGGGAGGAGCTTAGAAACTTTGTTGATTAACAATTTACTTCTAATCTTCTCATGTGTTTCATGGATCCTCCAAAATGCTGTTGACAAGAATAAGAGTAAAAATGCTTACAACAATAAATTTCCAGGCCATGAGCAATCGGAATGGACACCACTCATAAGCAATCACTTAGGCCATGACCTGAGCAGCAGCATGGCCATTAAGTGTGTGCCTGCTGGTTCCTACAGATGGCCTCTCCCACCTTCTAGCCTACTCAGTTCTTTACCATCCATCCCTCTCCATGGTACAACACTGTCATAGAGATTTGCTACAAACAGGAAAAAAAAAAGAGAGAGACATCACAATTAGAAGATGGGTGTCATCCTTAATTAAAAATTGAAAGATGTGTGACCTTAGAATGGACTACAAGACAGAATATCTCTTCTGTGTTTTCATTTATACCTATGGAGTCCCCAGGCACATTTCAACATTCGTATAAACTCAGACTTGCTCCAGCTCACTAAATAAATCCCTTGCATGGTTTTAAATTGTAACTGGCACATCAAGAAACAGCACACTGTGACCACAAGCAATCTTGCAATTAGCAAACTACTTCAACATTCAAGTGGGAGAACAGTGGTTGCACAAATGAGGCACGTTGACATGCTGAGCAGCAACTCTAACAGCAAAACAAAGAGACCAGCATCATAAAGAATGGATATTTCAGCCTCAATGACATGATAGCTGTTTTGAGTACCTTAATTTAATACAACTAAATATTCAGTAAATGCTTCCGCTGCACCCGGTGCTGACTACCAGTTGGGAAAACAATGTCTCCACCCTTAAATGAACATCTGATAAACAAAAAGCCTGAATTTTCTGTAGGTATCATAATAGGTAATGTCCAGAAAATGTTATACGAAGACAAACGAGGCAGCAGTCACCTCTGTCTGGCATCAGGCTGCCTAGAAACATTCAGAAAGGTCACTCTTGCATCAGGCTATAAAGAGTGAACTGGTACTCACCAGGCTGACAAGGAAGGAAGAACATACCTGGTTGTGGGGACAACAGAGGCAAATGCTTTGCAGACAGGGAAAAGTGCAATGTCTGGGGGAGGGCACCAGCAGGGAAGGTGACAAAGCTGCAGGATGTTGTTAAAAATGCTGGTGCAATTAGAACCCCAGGAAGGAAGCTTAGAGGAACTATCATGCCAGCACCAACTGAGAGTATTAAATCAGAATTTCCAAGGGTGGATCTGAGCAACCGGCCTTTTCAAAATGTCCTAGGGGGGCGGATTTCTCTTGTGGCACAGCAGGTTAAGGATCCAGCATTGTCACTGTAGCAACTTGGGTAGCTGCTATGACCCAGTTCCACCCCTGGCTTGGAAAATTCTGCATGCTGTGAGCATGGACAAAAACAATAACAGCTTCCTAGGAAGGCTAGCATTCAGCCAAGGTTAGGAACCACTGCCCTGGTTCTGACCAAGAAGGGTTCCAAATGTCATCCTGAAGAAGTATGCTACCCTCCAGGCCATGGGAATACTAGGCAGTCCTGTCTTCAGCATCTGCAGATTTTAGATATCCCATGTAAGGTTACAGACTATCATATCACTGGGTGGCAGGCAGCTGACAGGTGGTCAGGGAATTCACTTCCTGAAGGAAATACAGGTATCTCAGTTATAGGCAGAGTCAAGTTCCCTTAGAAGGGATGGGTGATGATACATCCCAGTCCTGTGAATTACCCTTCTTCTATCTGAGTCCACACCCCCTAGACCTAAAATATAAATATCTTTCTTGTGTCTTTAGTCCATTACTTACCCTCTCCTAAGAAGATGGAGAACTCTTTATGGGTAGGAGCCATTCAAAGAAACAGCTAGCTCTGATAAGTGTTTACTTTCTGTTGGGAGGGGCTGAGCATGAGGGAAAACATAAGGCCAATTCTTATAACTTCTAGATCCTAGAGTTCATTCCATACAAGGCATTTGAAACAAAGACTGATCTGGGACCAAAATGCCTCACTTGCCTCCCTCTGGTCCTGACCCTACCTAGTGAGAGGCCCAGAATGAGAAGGAGGAGGAGACAAGAGTCAAAGCCAGGGTAACAAACCCAGAACTTCCACTCGTAATGACCCACTGTTAGTCCTTCTGGTTGACCCTCACCCCAGTGTTGCAGAGAGGAACTGGGAGCACTTGGGAGTTCACTGGAAGGACTGACAGAACTCAGCAAAGCTGTTACACTCGGGTTATGGTTGATGACAGCAAAAGGACACAGATTAAAGTCAGGAACAGGAAGAAGCACATAGGGCACGGTCCAGGAGAGTTCCAGGCAGAGTCTTCTGGTTGTCTCCTCCCAGTGGAATAGTGAACAGAACTATTTCTCCCAGAACACACACGCAGTACTGCCTACCCAGGAAGCTCATTCAAGGCTTGGTGTCTAAGAATTTTACTAGGAGTTGGTCACATAGACATATTGGCTGCTCACATGGCTGACCTTGGTCTTCAGCCTCTCCAACAGGTCACGCTGATATCCCGTGGCCCGAATCCCAGGATAAATCACACTGGTAGCACAGACCACCTGGTGTGGCTCAAGACCTCAGGTAAACAGAGAGGACATTCCTAGGGCTTAGAAGCTCCTTCCCAGGAACAGTCAAGGGTCAATGTTAACCCTTTGGTGCACAGAACAAGTCCCATCTTGTAGCTCCATACAGAGGATTTATAACTTCCTGCTACCACTCCCTGGCTGAGTATCTTCAGAAAGATTCCTCAGGCTCTCTGAGCTTGTTTTGATTCCCTATATCATGATGATAACATCTCAGCAAACCATTGAAAGGCTCATATGAGGTGAGCATAACCAGAATGTTAGAAACTACAGAAGTAATGAAAATTAATTACATCCTGCCTCCATCCAAAATGAACCGGAGATGGGTCTTGGGGGAAGGCCACAGCAATTGCAATACTTGGGACATAGGACTCAACACCATTTCTATAGGAACCCAATCTTCATTTCACGTCATTTCAGGCATTTATGGGGAAGCTACGGGCCAAGTCCTGCAGAGGCAGGCTTGAGGAGGTCTAATTTCTAAGTGCGTTGCTGTGATTGGCAATGCAGTGAAAGGAAGGGTGTTAGTTAGCATGCAGATTAACTCAGGCCCAGGGAGATGAGACCCAACTTGCCTCCCTGAACTTCCCAAACTCCCACAGTCCTCTCTTCTCACCAGCACACCTTAGTGTGGGCTCAGTGTGCTGAGACAATCCATGAGAAATTGATGGGTTTTTCCCTCCTTAACTACAACTGTCTAAAAAATATCGCAAATACCGTAACAGCAGTGAATACGCACCCACTTTCTGATATGCTTAAGACACAGCTGTCAGTTTTCTGCAACACCTGGCATTAGACAACTCAGAAGAGGTGTTTTAAATACCCTCTGCTCCTTTGCAGATGTTCTAAAAGCTGCTGGGTTCCAAGATTCAAAAGAAGCAGATTTTTCTTTGATGTTTTACATCTATTGAATTCAAAAATCTCTAGCCCTCAAGGCTTAAGGTCCATATAGTTCAACAGTATTAACTCACAGATCCCACCAATTTTTATCCAGTACCTACTATGTGTCATCTGTGTTGCAGGTATGTAGAAAGAAATCAATGGGAAAACAGGTTTTTTAAACTTCTGCCTGAGGAATGTACATTCTTGTACACTTTGACTTTGAATGTCAGCTTTGGAAAGTTATGAACTGAGCACAAATCAAGTATCTGCTATGCAACCCTGGACACCTGATCAAACCCACCTGAGTCTGTCTCCTCACTTTGAAATGCAACCACTAACCCTCTTTCTACTAACCTGAGATGCAATAATACTAACCTTCTAGGGCTCTTAAGAAAATCAATTAAACAACCATGTCAAAGCACCTAGGACAATTTTGCCTTGTAGAAGCTACTGGATGCATGCTAGGTCTCCTTTCCCTTCTCCCATTTATTCCCGGGAACCCATGTAATCTCAGTTATAAAACCAAGGGAAGAGAAGGCGCTATTAGGTGGCGGATTAAGTAGAAGCCCTAAAGGGTCATCACTGGAGAAACTCAGAAATAAAGTCCAAGTCTGGTATTTTGTCCAGACTACTTGCTACTCACCGTCCCCTGTAAAAACTTAGAGAAGACAGTGTGAGGAAGAAGGAAGTACTCCAAGCCAGGTTAAGACACCTGGTTTTAATTCTAGCTTCTCCAACGATAGCTTTGTGTCTTTGGACAACTCACTTTCTCTCTCCGAGTCTCCATTGCCTGAACTGCAAAATGAGGGGCTGCACTGGATCAGTGTTCCCATCTGGGCTGCACATCAGAAGCCCCTGTGGAGTTTTACCATGTCCGGATGCCCAGAAAATTAAACTGGAACCTCTGGAGGAATTTTTTTTCTCTCTCTAGGGCTGCACCTGTAGCATATGGAAGTTCCCAGGCTAGGGATCAAATCAGAGCTGTAGCTGCCAGCCTACACCAAAGCCACAGCAACACGGGTTCCGAGCCATGTCTGTGACCTACACCACAGCTCACCGCAATGCCAAGTCCTTAACCCACTGAACGAGGATACTAGTCAGGTTTGTTTCCACTGAGCAATGATGGGAACTCCTGGAGGGATTTTTTTTTTTTTTATATATATAACTCCCAAGATGTAAAGCCAGGACTGGGAACCTCTGGGCTCCTCCGTCAGCTCTGACACCCAAGACAGAGCTTGAAAACTCAAATATCTACAGAGACGAAACAGGTCATGTAAGTGCGTGAAGTCAGGCAGGCACACCTGCCACAAATGAGGGTGATGGGGCTGGGCTGACAGGTAGATGGCATGTGGGAGAGTAGATGCCAGTGGGCAGATGCCAGTGGCCAGACCACCGTTTCCATGCCAGAGACGAGGTTGGGGCTGGAAGTCCAGGGCTGCCAAATGTTCCATTATTCAAGTGAGAGAGAGAGACAGGGACAGTGCATACATACATATGCACGCACACATGTGAAATCTCCAGACTTCAAAAGTAACCCAACTGGCACTGTTTTCACCTCCATCTTAATGTTGTTTACGCAAAAACAAACCAAAAAAGAACCTCCAAATCAAATAAAAACAGTACCCCAGTAGTACTAAGGGCCACCGGTTGACGACTCTTATTCTCTAAGACTTTGGACAGACTCAATTCTTGGAACATGGAAGACGTGATTGAAATTTGGAGCTTAGAGATTCCTGTTCTTCCTCTCTTTATATTCTCTCATACCTGTCTTCATTGTTGCTCCAGAAAAACATCCATTCCAGATGTTTTTTCCCTAATCACACTTCCCATTAAACTTTGATACCACAGATACACTGTGATCTGTTCATGTGCTTCATATACAAAGAGTATGATTTCTTCACTACTACCCCCAAGAATCAGTTTTTGCAAATTGCCCCCATTAAGAATGCATGCTTTGGAGTTCCTGTTGGGGTGCAGCAGAAACGAATCCGACTAGGAACCACGAGGTTGTGGGTTCGATGCCTGGCCTTGCTTAGTGGGTTAAGGATCCGGTGTTGCTGTGAGCTGTGGCACAGTTCACAGATGCGGCTCGGATCTGGAGTTGCTGTGGCTGTGGCATAGGCCAGCAGCTGTGGCTCTGATTTGACCCCTAGCCTGGGAAACTCCATAGGCTGCGGGTGCGGCCCTGAAAAGATCAACAAATAAATAAATAAATAAATAAATAAATAAATAAATAAATAAATACTTTATGTAAGTGAATTAAGACATCTTGACTGTTCTGCAGATCTTTTTTTTTTTTTTTGAGTCTCTATTGAGTCCACACCACCCCCACTGCTGCACCCCTTCCCCTTCCTGGGTGAGGCAGGAGAGCCGTGGTCTGCGTTTTGCATGCCCAGAGGATCATTTAGCGGGTGTGCAGCCCTCAGGAAGCCTTTGACCCTCCACGAGCCCGCTCTCATCCACAAACCAACTGCACAGGTTTGCATTAAGCACAAAGTGAAACTTAGAGTGGAGTGAAGACCAGGGGTTGGTGAACACGGTTCTGATCCATCCAGATCCTCCTTCTGTGTGCACCTTGTCACTGGGAGGGGACAGCCTTCATCTGTCAGCTCCTTTGGCGGTGGCCTCAGGTTGCCCATATCCAGTGATCAATGAGGGACTCTAAAGCCCTGTTCATTTCAGCCCAACAGAGAACAACCCTGAAATTCCACTGTAGCTAGCTTCAGGCTACCCCTTAAGTCTGGCCAAAGCTGTTCTTGGATTAGCCTCTCAGCTCATCTCCCTCTGCCTACTCCTGCTTTATTCTGCCTCCTCTACAGATCTGGGGTCCAAGGATGCACCTGTATAAATATCCTACACACAAGACTGCATTTCATAATCTGCTTCCCAGGGAAAGTAAACTGCTACACGGGGTAATATAATGGTAATGCAATAATACTAGTGTTGACATTGTTCATGAATAACCTCCTGAAGCTTTAAGCATTTGCACATGAAGTTGTCAGCTGAATTTGCAGCTGGAATTTTTCACAGTCTATTCTGGACACGCATGACCCCAGGCTTCCTGGCATCAGGGATGCTGTGAAACGTGAAAGTGACCACAGCGAAGAGCTCACAGTCCTGGGCCAACCAGAGACCTGGACTCAATAAGAGGCCTTGTTTAGTGTACTTGCTCCATTTTTTGTGATCTAGCCAACCCTTTTCGTTTCTGCTCTGGGAGAGCTGTAATAACTTCCATCCAAGTGATATGTCTCTCCCTTGCCAGGCAAGTAAATAAATTCAACTTTGTTTGGGGTTGCTGTTTGATGACCTTGGCTTCTTTCTACTGAACCTCACAAAGCACTAGGATGGGGGGCTCACCCTCTTCATATTCCACTACCCCATGCTAACGCTTGGGTTCTGCAGTGCCTCCTACTGGGGAGCCTAGTACACCCTCCCCCATTCCTTACCCCAAAATTTCACTCTTTCCTACATACAAATCACAACTACAAAAGAGGTTATTATTTTGAAACTAACTATAAGCCTTCCTAGAGTCTTTATATTATCTTATTTAATTCTCAAAACAAATTCATGATGTAGGTGCTGTGATCCCTAGAATAAGGTTGGGAAAAGAGATGTTAATTACCATGCTTTAAGACATTCAATATCCAAATGTGGCACAACAGAATCAGTGACATCTCTGCACCATCAAGACTCAGGTTCGATCCCTGGCCCTCCACAGGGGGTTAGAGGATCTGCTGTTACCACAACTGTGGCATAGGTCTCAACGTGGCTCAGATCTGATCCCTGGCCTGGGAACTCCACATGCCACGTGGCAGCCAAAAAAAAAGACCAAAAAAAAGTGCATTCAATAGCAAAAAGCCAAATAACTTGATTTAAAAAATAGGCAGAGGAACTGAATAGATATTTTTCCAAAAAGACATACAAATGGTCAACAGGCACGTGAAAAGATGCTCAGCTTCACTAATCAGCAGGGAAATGCAAATCAAAACCACAGTGAGATATTATCGCACCCTTGTTAGCAGGGCTATCATCAGAAGAGAAGAGACAACAAGTGCTAGTAAGGATGTGGAGAAAAGGGAACTTTGTGCATTGTTGGTGGGAATGAAAATTGATGCCACCGCCATGGAAAACAGTATGGCAGTTCCTCAAAAAAACTTTGACATAGAACTACCTTATGATTCAGCAAGTCAACTTTTGGGCATATATCCAAAGAAAATGCAAATAAGATCTTTTTTTTTTGTCTTTTTGCCTTATCTAGGGCCGTACCTGCGGCATATGGAGGTTCCCAGGCTAGGGGTCTAATAGGAGCTGTAGCCGCCGGCCTTCGCCACAGCCACAGCAACGCGGGATCCAAGCCGCGTCTGCAACCTACACCACAGCTCATGGCAACGCCAGATCCTTAACCCACTGAGCAAGGCCAGGGATCGAACCCACAACCTCATGGTTCCTAGTCGGATTCGTTAACCACTGAGTCACGACGGGAACTCCGAAAACAAGATCTTGAAGAGATCTCTGCACTCCCACGTTCATCGAGGCATCATAGCCAAGACATAGAAACAACTAAGTGTCTGTCAACTGATGAATGGATAAAGAAGGTGTACACATACAATGGAATATCACTCAGCCATACAGAAAAGAAAAAAGGGACATCCTGCCATTTCTGATGACATGAATGAATCTTGCAGGCATTATGCTAAGTGAAATAAATCAGACAGAGAAAGACAAATACTGTATGATCTCACGTATACGTGGAATCTGAAAAAAGGCAAACTCCTAGAAACAGAGGCTAGAATGTTGGTTACCAGGAGCTGGGGATGGGGAAAAAGGGGAGATGTTGGCCAAAGAGAACAAACGTCCATTTATAGGGTGAGTTAAGTTCTGGGGAGTCTAATGTACAATACAGTGATTATAGTAAATAGTACCACATTATATATGTGAAAGTTAATAAGAGAGTAGATCTTAAATGTCTTTTTTTTTTTTTTAGTGCTGCACTCACGGCATATGGAGGTTCCCAGGCTAGGGATCTAATCGGAGCTACAGCTGCTGGCCTATACCACAGCCACAGCAACGCCAGATTCGAACCGCATCTGCGACCTATACCACAGCTCGTGGCATTGCTGGATCCTTAACCCACTGAGCTAGGCCAGGGATTGAACCCACAACTTCATGGTTCCTAGTCGGATTCATTAACTGCTGCACCACAACGGTAACTCCTTAAATGTCTTTACCACAAAAAAAAAAAAAAAAAAGAGGCAGGGTGATTATGTGATGAGATATAGTTGTTGGTTAATGCTATGGTGAAAATCATTTTGCAATATATAATTGTATCAAATCAACATCTCGTACACCTTAAACTTACATGATGTCATCTGTCACATCTACCTCGATAAAGCTGGAAAGTAAAAGACGCATTTAGGAAGTGACAGAAGAGGAATTTGACCACTTCCGGATGAAAACTCAAGCTAAGGAACCACTGCCTAAGAAATCATCTCCATCAGGCTCTCATTCCTCAACTGCTGCTCTCACGGCAGTTTCTGTAAATAATGGCAAACTAAGTCGTGCAAGCACCCAAATGAGCAGGTGTGATTTACAGCAGGGAGCCCAGTGTGGCAAAGATCCGAGTACAGTGGGCCAACAGCAGCAGATCCAGCTTGCAGGGCACAGTGTAACTGTGTTTTAAGATGGACTGTCCTCCATGCATTCAGATACCATCCACCCGAACTTGCCCTCTTCTCAGTGATTCCAAATCCAATTTGACTTTCCGACTTAGTACTTGGTACCGCTGGACCACTGACATTTGGAACTAGATTGTCCTTTTTCACGGGGGCTTGTCCTACACACTGTAGAATGTTTTGCAGCATCCCTGCTTCTATCTACTGGATAGACGTCATAGCACATCCACCCCCTTCCCATCATAACAATCAAAACATCTTCAAAATTTTCCAAAACTCCCCTAGGAAACATAAAATCTCCCCAGACCCAGATCTGTAGACCCAGTTCACCCCGTAGACTGAGCATTGTTCTTCACTGCTGGACCACGTTTGGCTTCAGACTGATGACACAGCAGCCCCATCTCAGCGTGCACTGCCTTTCGTGTGATTGTCCGTCTCAGCATCTTCCTCAGGAGGCTGGCCTCCTGGCATCCCAGAACCCCACAGTCCTCAGCTAAGGGGACAACGGATCCTGTGGAAGGGACCATCTGCCTGCCCTGGCCAGCCTGCACCCTGGCCAGCCTGCACTTGCAACTGGTGCCTCCTATCCAGGGTTGGTGGGGAGGAAGCCCAGAAGAGTGAGGCACTTGAACACAGGCCACTTTCCCTTAATATTCAGCAGTCCTCGGTGCCAAACCCACTAATTTTTGACTGAAGTTTCTCAGATTTCAACTTTTCATTTTTAAGTCACCCGGTATGTAGACATTCATTATTTCATTCCTGCTGAGTCTGTCAAGGGCTTTTTTAAAAGCTGCCATGAAGGGCCAAATAATAGGCTTAACTTTGCCGAGGGTCATGTAAACAGTCCATTGATACTCCTCTCGGGCCTGGCAAAGCTGGTGGCCAAGCTCCAACAAGGCCTGAAAATGAATGTCCCTGTATTCTGGTTCCAGGGCTGAAAGCCATTTCCTCCACTCACTAAGCCCAGACCCCTTCTTTATCCACCCATTTCCTCCTCTAGAAGATAAGGCAGGAAAGGGTGCATTTCATCCCTTAGCTTTCTCAAGGTGTGACTGAATAGGACTGCTGCTCGGGATTTACTAAGGCAGGCTACCCATTTTTCACCAGCCAGCCTCTATTATGCATCAGTTCTTACAGCTCACAGTAACAGAAAGAGAAACTAAAGATCGGTTTTCTGGGTGGCATCAGCAAATGTCTTAACTTTTCAAGACATTCCTTTTTCTTCTATATATTGAAATAGGAAGAAAAACTGAGTTTTGTGTGCATCATTGGAAAGATTAAGTAAGTTAACATGTGCAAAGTGTCTAGAAGCTGCTCATGGACTGATTGATGGCTGCTGGGAGAGAAGATGCTGGGACTGGTATTAAAATAACATTGGAAATAGGAGTTCCCATTGTGGCTCAGCAGTAAAGAAACCCAACTAGTATCCACAAGGATGCAGGTTTGACCCTTGGCCTTGCTCAGTGGGTTAAGGATCTGGTGTTGCCGTGAGCTGTGGTGGAGGTTGCAGATATAGCGTGGATCCTATGTTGCTGTGGCTGTGGTATAGGCCAGCAGCTGCAGCTCCAGTTGGACTTCTAGCCTGGGAACTTCCATATGCCTCAAGTGTGGCCCCCAAAAGACAAAATAAATAAATAAATAACAATGGAAATAAACATGTGTGTGAGATTCTTTCCTTCTCAGAGAATCTACCCTAAATCTCTAGATATTTTCTGACCCTGGGGAACTAGGTCAGCCTCAGTGGAAATTTATGTGTTATCTTCGCTTTCGCGATTAGAATATTCTTTCTGACCCAGCCTTGAGCACTTGGTTCCCTGTTTTCTCTTGCCTGAGAAAACTCTGTAAAATTACAGGCAGTTCCCAAGAAGAAAGTACTCCAAACAACCCCCAGAGATTTAACCCAAAGTCTGCCACCCTGAAACTACTGTTGACTTAAAAAATATGCACAACTTTAAAGTTGAGAGTCAGGTTTTATTTGGGGCAACATGAGGGCTATAGCCCAGGAGCAGCATTTCAGATGGCTCTGAAGAACCACTCCAATGAGGCAGCGGGGGATGGGCAGTATATACGTGATTTTGGTGAATGGGAAGGTACATGCAACAAAGCATACATTTTACCGAAGGTTTCTGCTGGTCTCACGAAGATTGCCGCTAGTCATGAGGAGCAGATGAAGCATTTTAGTGCTTTTCTAGCTGCAAGAATTGGGTTCATAAAATCTCCTGAAAACATCTCACAATCTGAAGTTTTCCCAGAGCACAGAGCGCCTCAGTCCTGGTCTCCACCCCGAGCTCCTTTCAGGGAATGTTGAGGGTCAGAGCAGATTCAGTCCATGCAGAGGCTGATGGCAAGTGTCAATCTCCAGTTCACACTGCGCATCCACAAAAAAAATCAAGTTCACTTCCTTCTGGCTCTGGGGAAGAGTTCCACCTCTGATTTGGGGGTGGGGGGGATAGTTCCTCTCTCCTCTGAATTCCATCAACCTTGCTTTGAACTTGTCTGAAAGCCAGAAATAAACTGTTAGCTGAGAACCTATCACTGTCAGTGTCCAGCAGTATATATCTTTTAGATCCATTACAACCATGGTTTAATCCACATGAAAACCACGTGAGCTGAGGATTATTACTCTCACCCCAGTTTCCATTTTGAAAAAATGAAGGCTTGGAGCAACAAAGTAAATACCCCCAAAGGGATGTCAAAACGTGTGTTCCAATCCCCACCCCTAATTTAAAATTCACTATTCGTTCTGTGATACCACAAGGCATCTTAATCTTGCTTCTCTCACTTCTCTTTATTTTTGTGTTTTCGTTTTTGTTTTTGTTTTTTCCCTTTTACATCTCTTTAATAATGATTTAACAGAACTTGAATGTGAAGAGGCTTGTATGCTTCCAGAGGCTAGATTCTGTCACAGACTGGGTGGTGAATTTGATGTTTCAGATACTAGCCTGAAAATAACTAAAGGTTTTTCTTTTCTTTTCTTTTTTTTTTTTTTTTGAGACATTGCAGGCACAAATTTCACAAAGGAAAAACTAGAAAACGTTAATGAAAAGGCAAATGAGTTTTTTTTCTCTCACTAAAACATAACCCTTCTTCCTGGTCCATTGGTCTCACATCTTTCGCCAGCTCTTGATTTCCTATTTCATTCCTTCAGTTGTACATTTCCCTTGTCCTCCCTCTCAGAGTCTTACCTGACTTTAACTTGCAAATGTCAGATACCTAACTCAAACTAGTGCGAGTGAAAAGGGAATTCCTTGGCTCACATTACTCGAAAGTGCTAGAATAGGCTCTGAGATCTATCTTACACTCCATGTCTCTACCCTGTTTTGCTCTATCTTCTGAAAGTTTTTCATATGCCTACCCCTATCTCTAAACTCACATCTTCTTAGTTTGGCCATGCCAGTGGACAAAATAGTCAATTTCCAAATCCCACACGTTAATTCTGGGGAAGATGCTGGCTGGCCCTGCCTGGGTCATGCATAGAGAGCTGTAGGTAGTCACTCTTCCCAGAGGGATGGGGTGCTCTGCCCAGGTAGGGGCAAATGTCCCATCTTTAGCTGGGCATAAAGGCATAATGATTTATACACCCTAATGAGATTACATAGATTGAGGGAGAGGTTCTCCCAAAGGAATCAGAATGAAAAGGATTGGAAATAGGCTGGAAACAAACCCCCAAAATGGCACTACCATTGTCTGATACAATAATAAAGCGGAACAATATTAAGATCTTTACAACTGATCTAAGCCCTCTAAAACTCTCAACATACCGCCACCTGTTAGACACAGAATTTTTTTCCTGTTGTCCTAAAGACACTCTGTAGATACTCAGCCCCCTGGCAGTCCTTCCTGCCTCTGCAACCTCACAGTTGTCTATGAACATTTTGGAAGCCTGGGAATAGTCCAGTTCCTAATTCCCACAGTCCCATGAGCAAGGTGCTGTGAGGTATTATTCCCTAGTGTGTCTGCTCCATCCTATAGCCCAATGTCAGTCTACAGCATATGGATTTTATAGGATGCCACTGCTTACTCATGGAGCTTCTTTTTTTAACAGTTTTTAAATGTTTATTTATTTAGGCCACACCTTCCGCATGTGGACGTTCCCAGGCCAGGGACTGAACGCAAGTCATAGCAGTGATCTGAGCTGCTACAGTGACAATGCCAGAGCCTTAACCTGCTGAGCCACAAAAGAACTTCTCTTGGAACTTGTATTGAGGACTTTCTGCATGGCAAGACACAACAAGGCATTTTTGGCTATGCCCCTATTTCATTTTCCGGTTTAAAATAATCACAAAATGTGAATCTGTGATCTTTGGTTCAAAACACGTTGAACTGACGCCAACTGATGAACTTCAAAAATCAGAGGGCACCGCTGTATAAAACTCACACCTTTAAGGTTGATTCTGGTGAAGATACACTAGTGAGAACTATTTTCATATGAGTCATGATGAGCAGGATGTGAGAACCGAAAGGAGATGATGAAGAAAGTCCTATTGTTGTGGAGAGTACTGAGGGCAGAGTTAGTCCTATTATTCTAAGAAAGCAGGGATGATTAAGGAAACTGTACAAAAGAAGCATTCAGCCCACTGCTTTTGTAATCAAGCAGCATTTCAACCCAAGCTTCTCAGGTACTTCAAATCTGCTATTATAACACATGATGCCTAGGTAACATAGATAATAACATGAAATGCAGGTTTGGATACATTGTCATACTTCATCTGCTCAACTTCATTCTTCAGATTACGTATTGGAAGTCCCATTGAAAGTGTCATTCCTCCATAGATGGTTCTGACACTGAAAAGAATCCCAGAACCAGTCAAGGAAAACTGAACTGTTCATTGTCTCTATTGACTTAAAAATATGCACAACCCAAAAGCTGAGAGTTAAGTTTTATTTGGGGCAAAATGAGGACTATAGTTTTTCAGCATGCCAGTGCTGAAAAACTGCTCCAAAGAGGTAGGAGGGATGTCAACATATATGTGATTTTGGCGAAAGGGGAGGGACACGCAACCAAGCACACATTTCTACAGAAGTTTGCTGCTGGTCTTGAGAACGTTACTCCTAGTCATGAGGAGCAGAAGTCAACATGAAGGATTTTAGTGCTTCTCTAGCGACAAGGAGATGCAAGCATTGGGCTCATAAAATTTTCTTTCGAAAATATCTAAAAATCTGAAGACCTGTTCTACCAGTTCTCCCAGAACACAGAGTGCCTCACCCCTGGTCTCCACCCTGAGCGCCTTTCAGGGGGTGTTGAGGGTCAGCAGCTTCAGTGGCTCATGATTCAATCCATATAGAGGCAGGTGGCAAGAGCAAACCTCCAAGTCACAGCTCCGTCTTTGCTTTGGCCACCTGGGTTGAGGGGGTGGGGGATTTTGCCCTCAATTATTTAAACCTTACAAATAGGTGTTTTTACATTTATCAAGTCAATCATCATCACAAACATAAAGTATGTGTTCTTATCCAGAATGTATAGATGGAGAACTGAGAGCCTCAGAGGGGTGAAGATCCTTTGGTGACAGAGCCACAGCTAGACTCTGGTCTAATAAACTCCAATTTTAGTGCCCCTTCCCTGAAACCTCTAATCTGAGCCCAATTTGTTTTGGTCTCTGCCCTAGCCTCCCCCAGATTGGCAAACATGCTGCAGTAAGCTACCACACTGAGGAATGCCAATGGGTCACCACAGTAAGTTGATATTTTTGGAAGTTTTGAGCAACATGGAGTTTGAGTTGCTGAGTTAAGTATTAAGCAAGACTTCTAAGGTTATAAACGCTCTATGCTTCAATTTGATTCAGTCTTCCAAACATCACACTTGGGTAAATAAACCAAACTTCTATTTTTCTGGAACATGAGTTTTATGTGACTAATATTGGAGGCTCAAAGGCAGTTCCAAATTTAGTGCTGAGGGTACATCAAAGAAATGACGCTTTGGACACTGTGCCAGTTGCATGTTCATTATCATACTAATGTTGCCCCTGCAAAGACTTCAGTGACATCCTTAGATATATGCAAATACGCACTGGGAAAAAATGGATATATATGTAAATGACATAGAGGTTATACTGGCTTATTAACATCACAAATCCCCATTTACAGCCCACTTTTAATTTAAGTGATCTTTCTATTAGGAGGACTATTTACGAAGTTAATCTGGAACGAAATCACAGCATGTCAATTAAAATGGTGTGACAGCCAGACCACCATCAACTGGTAACTCTTAGCAGATGTCTTAATTAGGCTTCTCAGTGGCATGGTGACCAGTGACACTCCGTGAAAGTCATTTTCAAGTTTGCATCTAAGGACTCTCTTCTCCTTCAAACTTTTTTCTCTTTTTCTTCTTTCTGATTAAATCTTAAGTACAATGAGGTTTCCCTTTGTGTGCCTTTTTTTCTTATCCCAAAGACTTGATTATGTTTCTCGTTTCTTCTTACTGTGAGTAAGAATATTCCAGAGAGAATATTCCACCTCCAGGGGCTGGGGCACTGCAAGCCTTAATTTATTTGAAGTCTTTTGTTTTATCTTAAATATTCATAGGAAATTTGCATTCTCTTTCTCTCTTTCTTAAAACATCCATGCTTATTTTAATATAAAGGTTTGCTTAAAATCATATACCGTCCAGAAAAGTCGAAGCACGTAATGCTGTACTTTTGTATAGTCTTGCCTCATGCTCGTGCTACAGAGGGAGTGTTATAGATGAGGCTGCATATCACTCAGTTTTGAATCAGGAAATAGATGGGTCCCAGGCTGAGCCACTGTGAACAGATACTTCAGCAATATTGCAGAGCTAAGGAAGAGCTGTGTCCTGTTTGGATAAAAGATGGAGACAACCTAGTTCTCATGTAAGAAAGAAGAGGTCAGGGAGACCTCTGGAATTTCATACTCACAGAAGGGTTCCTCCGGGGTCAGAGAAAAATGTACAATGTGCTGAAATGACACACTTGTATACTGTAACACAATTACCAGTGTGTCTAGCTAACCTCTGCACTGGATCAATTTAAGATCTACTCTCTTAGAAATTCTCAAGTGTAAACAGTATTGTTTGCTATAATCACTATTCTGTACATTCAGTGTCCAGGACTTAACGCATCTTGTAAATAGAAGTTTATACCCTTTGATCCACCCTTCCTCATTATCCCCAAACTTCGGTCCCTGGTAAACACCCTTTTACTCTGCTTCTGTGAGTTCAGCTTTGTCAGATTACCCCTATAAGTGAAATCATGAAGTATTTATCTGTCTCTGTCTGACTTATTTATAATGCCCTCAGGTTTTATCTACTGTCACAAAAGGCATAGGGACATATCTTTCTTATGGCTGAGTAACATTCTATCACATAGATAGAGACAGAGATAGAGACAGAGACAGAGATCGAGATGAGACAGAGGTATGGATACATCATATCTTCTTCATCCAGTCCTCAGCTGACACACATTCTGGTTGTTTCTATATCTTGGCTATTCTGAATAAAACCACAATGAATATGGGAGTGCAGAGATCTCTGAGATCCTGATTTCATTTCCTTTGTATATACTCTCCTAAGTGGGATTGCTGGATCACATTGTAATTCTACTTTTAATTTTTTGAGGAACCTCTACACTAGTTTCCATAGTAGCTGTAATAGTTTACATTCCCACCAACAGTGTTCAAGCCTTCCCTTTTCTCCACATTCTTACCAACACTGGTTATTTCTTGTTTGTCGTTTGTTTGTTTGTTTTTGATGATCACCATTCTGACAAGAGTGAGGTGATATCTCATTTGGGTTTTGATTTGTGTTTGTATTTCCCTGATGATCAGTGATGTTATGCATCTTTTCATAAACCTATTAACCATTTGTCTTTTTTTTTTCTGCTTTTTTAGGGCCTCACCCGCAGTATGTGGAAGTTCCCAGGCTACGCCACAGCCACAGCAATGCAGGATCCAAGCCGTGTCTGCGAACTACACCACAGGTCATGGCAATGCTGGATCCTTAACCCACTAAGTGAGGTCAGGGATTGAACCCGCAATTTCATGGTTCCTAGTCCAATTTGTTTCCTCTGTACCACGACAGGAACTCCAACCATTTGTCTATCTTCTTTGGAAGAATGTCTATTCAGTTTGCCCATTTTTAAATCAAACTGTTTTTTCTCTATTGAGTTGTATGAGTTAACCCCTTTTATATATATGTTTTGCAAATATTTTCCCTCATTCCATAGGTTGCCTTTTCATTTCGTTGATTGTTTTATGCTTTACAAAACACTTTAGTTTGATACAGTCCCACTGATGTTTTCCTTCTGTTGTTTGGGCTTTGAGGGTCATATTGAAAAAAAGTATTGCCAAGATTAATATCAAGGAGATTTTCCCTTTATGTTTTCTCCGGGAGTTTTATTGTTTCAGGCCTTACATTTAAGTCTTTAACCCATTTCAGGTTAACTTTTGTGAGTGGTATAAGATAGAGATCCAAATTCATTCTTCTGCATGTAGTTACCCAGTTTTCCTAGCACCATTTATTGAAGAGACTGTTCTTTGCCAATGAGTATTTTTGGCTAACTTCTCAAATATCAGTTGACTCTATATGCATGTGTTTATTTCTGGGCTCCTAATTCTGTTCCATTGGTCCATGTGACTATTTGTGCCAGTACCATGTTTTATTGATTCAGTTTTCCCTGCTCCTCTTTCATGCCTACCACTTCACTGAGGACTGACACCATAACAGGCTCCCAGACATTTATTTTCGAAAAATGAATGCTGTCTCTGACTAAATATTTTTTTCTAGAATGGTGATAACAGCTACATCACAGTGTTTTGGTGATCACTTTAAAGAAATATTCCCCTTCTTAAAAAAGTAATTTCCCTGTAGAAATAAATATTTTGTGATGAAGAAATGCCTAAGCAAATTTAGATACTATTGGAGAAGACAAATGTTTTATGGTTTTTCTTGAGAAAGATAGGATGACATGACACATATAGAAACTAATTAGAAAGGCAAAATTGAAATATCTTCTGTTGTCACAGACCAGAGTCTGCAAACATTTACTGAAAAGGGTTAGATAGTAAATATTTTTAGCTTTGTGCTACAATACCATCTTTGCTGTAACTACACCACACTTCCAGGTATTGCAAAAACAGTCAGAGGAAATACTAAAGGAATGGGTATACGTAGCTGTGTTCCAAAAAAAACTGTATTTACAAAAATAGGTGGTGATTTCTATTTAGCCCTAAATGCTATAGACTGCAGAGACCTCTATATTGATTATGCAAAACTTATGACTTTGCTATTGTATTAGACATATTTAAATTGCTCTTTGTATTTTTTAAACAAAGACTAAATTAAATTAAGCTTAAAAATGCAAAATATAAAATACAGATTGTAACACATGATAGGTTATCTCTCATATTGACAGCTGTGTTTTTCATCTTGAAGACATGGTATTCATCCATCCTTTTTTAAACAGACTTAATCCCGGAACATTTTTCACTGACTTCAGCCGTACTGAAGGGAGGTTGCAGTAGTGTTTCTACACAGATTTGTAGCCCTAATCCAAAAGGGGCTTCAGCGTGCGGGACTGTTGTCTAACGGTGAGGAGAGGCAGAATCACAGCAGGCAAAGCCTTGGCTCCTGGAGACCTGGGTTAAGTCATTAATCCATTGCCTCAAAGATTATAACAATGACTGAATAAAAACTGTTTTTCTTGGGCCTTCAGAGAGCCAGGTAGAAAGTGCTTTGTCAATAGAAAAAACAACTGTCTTAATTTTCCTGCCGTGAAGCGGTGTCCCAACATAAAACACAGTGGCAATTTGGTGGAATAGAAAAAAGGGTGGATTTAAACACAAATTTCAAATCTTATTTTTGTCACTTAACTTGGGATGAGGACAAAGTTTTTTAATCTCTCTAAGCCTCGGTTTCTGCATCTGCAAAGTACAGACGATAAAGTCTGCCCCTCAAGGGTATGACTGGTTCAGAGGTTTCAATGAGCTGAACGCATGAGCGAATATATGTTCTCCACACAGCTAACGATGCACAGCAGTAGCTCCATAAACTTTCATATCAGAGTTCCCACTGTGGCTCAGTGGTAATGAACTTGACTAGTATCCATGAGGAGGCGGGTTCGATCCCTGGCCTCACTCAGTGGGTTAAGGATCTGGCATTGCCATGAGCTGTGGTGTAGGCTGCAGATGTGGCTTGGATCCCGCGTTGCTGTGGCTGTGCTGTAGGCCAGCAGCTGCAGCTCCGATACAACCCCTAGCCTGGGAAACTCCATTTCCCATGAGTGAGGCCCTAAAAAGAAAAAAAAAAAAAACGTTCATTTCTTTGCTTTCCCAGCTCTTTTTCCTCAACAACACATAAAAGAATGTCTTTCCTCTGCTCTCAGCCAGACCATCCATGACCCCTACTAATGAATGAGCTTTATCACTCTTTCCCAGACAGGGAATTATACCATTGGTATCATGGCCGCTGTATCTTAATCCCTTTTGCTAATGCACCATTTTACCTTTAACTGTTACGCAGTCCTCCGTCCCTCCTACTCCTCTCCCCACTCACTGCAGAGTCATGGGTCAATTCTTTTCAAATGTTATTGTTCTAATAACAGCATTCTCGCCAAACATCTCAATCACCTTCACCTCATCACACTGTGCAGTTCTTAAATCATCCAGCTACCTGCTTATAATTGTTCCTTTTCCTGATCTAGTTGTAGCAATCCATGCACAAGCCTCAGAGTAATATGTGTGGATACACACATGTACCATTTTTATACATATGTAATATACTTACATATATTTTTCTACTCTTTTGGGTCTCTGCTTTGGCAAATGAGTTATTAGCAAATGAGATCTGAGGCTAATGCATTAATATCTTTAAGAAATTGCTAACTTTTAAGGCATGTTTAAAAGCATGCTTTAGCTGTATCCATATGCATTCTCTTGATGGTTTAAATTCTGACTGCTTCTTATCTATTCATTAAAGCAGATCAAATAAGACTTGGTTTTAGCAAATTCTGACTTTCCTACTTCATTTACAGCACACAATAAAAGCTTAATGTCTAAGGATTTCACCTTCAAGGTTGACGTCACATACAGGCATAAATTTGAACCCACTGGGCTAGATGTCTGATATGCCAAAAAGAATCTCTCAGCTGAGATATGAGATTAGTTGACTGAAAAATCAATCTTCAATATTTAGGTACTCACACAGGTGGACAAAAATATCTGGAGTGTATTCAAGAGTTCACTGAATTCTCAGAAATGGTAGCTATCCCAAGTATGACTAAAAGAGACTGGAGATGAGCAAACCTCAACAAAATGTTTCTCTCTGCAGGAAAAAGAAAAAAATTAGCTTAGCTTCTTCTTTTCACATTACATTTGAATGAGATTAGGGGCAATCTAGGATGAGAGCTTTCTTGTTTAAGGGTGAGGTCCAAGATGGACTGCTTGGGGAAGTTTTTTAGTCTCAAACTGCTAAAACGCAACAAAATGGATGTCAAAAATATGTGTTACAGTATCTCCTCCTCCTGGAAACATAAGCTTGGAGAATGGCGGAATCATTGACCTGGTCGTTCAAATCAGAAATGGGGGCACGGGGGAGCATTTTGAAGTCCCTCTTCTCTCTCACCTCCTTCATTCCATCTCTTCTCAATCTTTGCCGAGTGATTATATTAATGCTATCTCTCCAACTAACCACTGCTGTTGAAACCAGGTGTCTGCTTGGTCCTGTTGCTTCTGTTATCTCATATAGTCTTCTCGCTGTGGCCAGAATTAGCTTTACAAATTTCAAGCCCAATACAATTTTCTCGCATAACATACTTTAATGATTCATTGCTATAAGCAGCAAGACATCGACTTCCTTAAAATGACTGATAAAATTGTACTATCCCTGCCTATATTTCCAATTTCATTTCCTAGTGTTTCTTACTTACAGGGTGGCCAGACTTAGCAAAAAGGAAAAAAAAAGAATACTTTCATACGTATGTCTGAAGCAATATTGGATTTTACTTATACTAGAAAATTATTCTTTGTTTACCTGAAATTAAAATTTAATGAGTTGCTCTGCATTTCATCTGGCAACCTCAGGTACCTAGATACCAACATCAGCCAAAATGAAATACATTTGCACTATTTTTTTTAGTGTACTCTTCTATCTCACTCAACTCCAAGTTTTGTGAGAATAGGACCTTGCACTCAATCCCAAACACTTGGCACATTATTGATATAGACACTCAATAAGTATTTGCTAAAGGAAGGAAGACATGGAAGGAAAGAATGAAAGAAAGAGGCAAAGGGAGAGGGGGAAGGGTAGGGTGAGAAAAACACCTTTAAGTATAACAGACTTGTATTCTCCCTGAAGCAAAAAGCTCGTACTTCTAAATGCCTCTGGAAATCCTTTTCTAACTCCTCTAGATGGAGTTAAATGTTTCTTCTCCTGAGCTTCTGCAGTGTCATGGGCAAACAGCTGTAAAAGCACATATTGTAATCCTGCTATTAGTATTTAGTCACCCCGGTTTCCTAGCAGATTTGTTTATTAGTGACAGAGAGTTAATGTTCATTATTACTATCCTGTCCCATGGTACCTGGAACATCAGAAACAGTTGACAAAGGTTTACTAATATCTGATTAAATGAAAAGCATGTTAAAATAACTAGTAAGACCTGTGATTTGTTTTTTGTTTGTTTTTTAATTTTGTAATGATTTTTTTCCACTATAGCTGATTTACAGTGTTTTTAAAAAAATAAATAATTCTAGAAAAATCTCAGCGTCCTTTCGAAAAAACTCCAGGGACCATTGAGAGACTTTTCCTAGAAAGATCCTTCAAAAGCAAAATGGAGCATTGATAAGGGCATCCTGATCCAGCCCCATGGAAAAGCAGGTACTTTTGAAGATTCATGTCAAGGAGCCTGGCAAAGGCTGGCCCTACTTTGAGTGATTCTCCGTGAGAGGATCCATTCAAAACCACCAGACACCACTTGTAGCTGATGTATTCTTGTCAACAGCAGCCAGGTGTGCCTCATGGAAGGCAGCCAAGACAACATGGAGACTGCCATCTGGAAATACAAGTAGAGCTCATAGATTTTCCTATGACAAACTTCCTCGGTAGGCAAAAGCCTCTTCTTGAGGTGTTTTGAGTGGCCCACTTCCTGAAGCCATTTCTCCCCTCAACTGCTCTGCACGTCCAGTTTTATGGACATCTGCCGTCCCAAGTCCAGTGTCATCAGACGTATTCTGAAGCCAAAGTGACTGCCTGTATGTACGTGTGCAATAGAGACTGCACCACCTCGTCCTCCATGAGCAGCTGCCAGACTCATCCTGTTAACAGGTGAGTCTGATCTTACCATTCTTTCACTCAACACCCTCTTATG
This sequence comes from Catagonus wagneri, assembly GCA_004024745.2. NCBI lineage: Eukaryota > Metazoa > Chordata > Mammalia > Artiodactyla > Tayassuidae > Catagonus > Catagonus wagneri. Next base: position 2,814,883 of record PVHT021183710.1, on the reverse strand, counting down.
GCTCTCCAGCCTACCCAGAATAAAACTAAAGTCTTGGGAGTTCCCTTCAGGGCTCAGTGGTTAACGAACTAGGAACCATGAGGATGTGGGTTCCATCCCTGGCCTCAATCAGTGGGTTAAGGATCCAGCATTGCCGTGAGCTGTGGTGTAGGTCACAGACACGGCTCAGATCCCACGTTGCTTGGCTGTGGTGTAGGCTGGCAGCTGCAGCTCTTATTCAACCCCTAGCCTGGGAACTTTTGTCACGAACCTCCAGGACATATGTGACTGGCACGTTGCTATGTTTCCAACCTGCTCTCACACTGTTCCGACCACGGCGGCCACCTGCTGTTCCTCCAGCACACCGCCGTCTCAGGGCTCTGCGACTGGCAGTTTCCCGGGCCTGGGACAGCAAACCCCCCCAAAGAAATCCACACAGCCGGTTCCTTTACCTCCATCAGATCTTTCCTCAATGTCACCTCCTTAATAAAACCCCTCCCTGTCCCTCTCCCTCTTTGTATTTCTTCATACACATTACCACTTCATATACATCACACTTCAGACACCTGCCATAATACTACATTATAATATAGTTTGTTTATTTTGCCTTCATCTTTTAGAATGTAAATTCCAATGAAGGTGAGATTTTTTTCAGCTATATTTACTGTGGAATCCCCAGAGCCTAGAAAAATACCTGGCAAGGAGCTCACTTCATATCTGTTGGATGAAAGAGCCTCTGCATTTATTTTGCCTATTGGTTTTAATCATGAACTGCAAAAGCAAGGAAAAGTGGAGGGGGGAAAAATGATACGTATTAAAATTCAGAGAAAGCCCAGATCTGCTCGGCTTTGCCTCTCAGGTTGGGTCTCCAGAGCCTTTGTCCGTCCCCAATTTCCTCTTCTCTGAAACAGAAACATCCACTGCTCTGCCCACCTTAATTGAAGCCTTTCAAAGTTCTACTTTATCGGTGCCTCGCCTATCTGTATTCTGAAGCATCTCTGGCTCTTGGACGGGGGGCTCCCCAGCGGGTAGACTCTGGGCTTTGTCCAGCGTCCATTAACACAGTGACTCACGTGTCTAAGCTGAGCTGCTGGAAGCCCCCAGGCTGAGTACGCCATGGCCCCTTTGCTCACGCTCGGTTTGTAAGCTTTGGCATTCGTCACCGTGAACAGACCTGAAGCCCCATCCCAGCTCTAATCCTAAAATCCCTCTTAGCTCTGTCAGGTTGTCTCCAGAAACTAAACCCTAATCCTATAAATCTAGTTACTGGACAGCCTCAATCCCAAAGGGACCAAGATGCCTTCCTACATCTAGGAAGGGGTAAAACATGAGGTGAAGTCAGACACCCTTCAGCGCAAGCCTTCCCCTTTTCATCTCCCATAGGATCATCCTGAACAAGTCACCCCTCTAGGTCTTCGTTTCCTCATTGTTAATGGGAGTGTTATTCAGTTCTCCGGGGGACTGTGAGGATGATTGAGGTACGGCAAGAATATCTCTCAACACAGCGCGTGCACAGGGAAGGCGTTCAGCAAACGGGAGGTCCCTTCCCCCGCTCTTCCCTCTCCCCTCTCCACCACCTCGCGCCTGACCCTCGGTCACCAGTCTCAGCCTTCTCGCTCTATACAAAGTTCAACATGCCTTATTAAACCCTCAGATTGAGTCTGCTGGTCACCCCCTCGGAAGCGCAATTTACATCCTACTGGGCTGTGTCGTCGGGTCCCCCTGAGACCTCCTGATATGCTCCTCATACCTGAGAAATCTTGTGAAAAATATAGGGTGTGTGAGACCGCGTCGCACACTCTGAAGTACTGCACCTAGTACAATGGACAATCACTGTTAATATTAACTTTTAATCCTGCAGATAAAGACACAACGAGAAGAAATTCCCATGTATCAGGAAGCTCTGCAAAGTTATTGTGATATATACTTTCTCACGCTGGAGTCCCAATGACTTAGCCCATTCAGTGTTGATCTCCACATTTTAAAAATGAGGGAAGAGTTTCCTGGTAGCACAGTGGGTTAAGGATCCGGCACTGTCACTGTTATGATTAGGGTCACGGCTGTGGCACAGGCCAATCTCTGGCCCAGGAACTTCCGCAGACTGCAGATATGGCCAAAAAGAGAAAAAAAAAGTATAAATAAAAGTGGGGAAACTGAGACCTGGGTAATGTAATGCCTATGTTTACATGGCAGACCCAGAGTGAAGAAGAATTCACATCTGAGCGGGTCTGACTCTATACAGATTATGCCTTTTGAACTTCACCATGCTTCCTCCCAGGCTGGGTAAGAACAGATGGAATATCATCCCAAGCCAATTCAGACTGACCAAAGTGCCTATCATATTCACGCTCTCGGTCAGTGAGAACTGATTCCTTCTTCGTTTTTTATGTGGACAATTAAGAAAACAATAGTTCATGGGACTGGGAAATCTGGAATCAAGGTACCGTGACTCTGTCATGTGTCTAATCAGAGCAATCCTGTCACTTGTCGGTTATCATAAAGTTCTTGTTAAATGTAGTCTTCGCGTTTAAAATTTTAAATTGCTTTTCATAATTAAGAAAGGATCTTGGAGTTCCCATCGTGGCTCAGCGTTAATGAACCCAACTAGTATCCATGAGGATGCGGATTTGATTCCCGGCCTTGCCCAGTGGGTTAAGGATCTGGTGTTGCTGTGGCTGTGGCGCAGGCCAGCAGCTGCAGCTCCAATTCGACCCCTAGCCTGGGAACTTCCATATGCCGATGGTGTGGCCCTAAGAAGACCAAAAAAAAAGACCTTGGAAGAAAAAAAAAAGCACTCATCTTTTTACTATCCATATATAAGTACTGTTACTATTTTAGGATGTTTTCTTCTAGTTTGAATGACACGCATGTTTTTAATTATGATCTTAAGGTATATTAACATTAAACAAACTGTCAATCTTCTTTTCATTTTAAGAGAGCAAATTTCTTCCTTTCAGAGTACTTGCAATCTCAAAAACTACAAAGAAAGGATAAAATATATAATGTGACTTTTAAAAAGTAATGATAAAGTATATAACTAATTATAACCAGAGATTGCTACTTTTGTTTATAGCGTTGACTTTTTCTATGGATTTTAATGTGTTTGAAATAATGGCACACATATTGCTTTTAAGCATAAAGAACTCAGACGTGTTTATAATTTCTAGATGAAAAGTAAAATAAAGAGTAGCTTAATGACAGATAATATCTGCCAGTGGGTGGCATATTTCTTTCCAAAAATGCAGACACTTCATATAAATTTTAAAGATGCAGAAAATCACTTTTCAGTTTCTGCAGTATTGAAAATGGCCATATGTCAGTCTCTGCAGCTCCACTTTTGTAGAGAGCAAACGGATTTTTTTTTTTATTAATTCTCTCAGAGGTGCTCTAAACAGTCCAGTATTTTAGCAATAATTACCAAGTGCTTGAACAGAAAACTAGGAATTATTATTTTAAATGGGCATCAGTCACGAACCCAGAATCCTACTCATGGAATTTACCAGTCTTCCCATGTTCCAGACCGTGCTTTTTAGGGCTGCACCCACAGCACATGGAGGTTCCCAGGCTAGGGGTCCAATCAGAGCTGAAGCCACCAGCCTACGCCACACCCACAGCAACACTGGATCCAAGTGGCATCTGTGACCTACACCACAGCTCGTGGCAATGCCGGGTCCTTAACCCATTGAGCAAGGCCTGGGATGGAACCTGGGTCTTCATGAATACTAGTCGGGTTTGTTAACTACTGAGCCATGACGGGAAATCCCCCCACCCCTTTTTTTAAGTCCATTCTTACGCAGCTGGCTTTTGAGAACAGCAGAATGACCTTTCGAAGACTCAGTGGCAATGCCAGCGAGGTGGCGAGACCTTGCAGGACTTGGGCAAGGTTCAACAGGAATCTGCACCTGCTCTGACACAGTGTCCAGCATAGCGTGCTACTCCTCGCTATCATAGCCAAGATTCACGGGCCCAGGAATCAAGGGGTGGAACGGGAGCGGCATCGCTCTGTTACTCCTAGTGAATCCCAAGCAGAGTTTTGTTTCCTGTTTCTGAGAACTCAGCCCTGCTGGTACAGACATTTTAGTTCCTGAGAGAGGAACGCTTCTACCAGGCAACTCAGAGGTGAGTCCACTGAATCAGAAGTTAAGGTTCCCACCAGGTTACTCTGGGCTCCTCATAACACTGGATCAACAGGCTGCCGCTGGGGGCCTTGTAGGAGAAAGCTCCCTGCATCTTCTGGCTTCTGGCTTTATCACCTCAGTCTCTGCCTCTGCCTTCACGTGGCCAGCTTCTCTCTCTGTGTCTCCGTGTGTCCTTTTCTGTCCCTTCTAAGAGCCTCCTCATTGGATTTAGAACCTACCTGAACCTGGATCCAGTTCTCATCTGGATTCTCATCCTAATGATACCTGCAGAGACCCTCTTTCAAAATAAGGTCACATTCTGAGTTTCCAGGTAGACAGGCACGTCCACCAGGGCACCCATTCAGGGCTACGCAAAAGGGGTGCACAACAAAAGAAGGGTAAAGGTCCCATGCACCTTTTATCTATAAAGTAATCCCCCACTAGCACACTAGAACCCATGGAATATGTTCTTCTCTCCAAATCCATGGACCGTAAAGGTGGCAAAAAAAAAAAAAAACACCCCCCTGGATTTGACTTTTGGTTGTCAGTCCAAGTTTATGACTGTGTTTTGAGGTGACATCTTCTTCTAAACTTTCATTTTATTTCACATTACAGAGAAGCTGTACCAGGAGCTGTTGGCAAAAACATTTTAAACCAGCAGTCAGGGAGTTTGCCTCGTGGCTCAGTGGTAACGAATCCGACTAGTAACCATGAGGATGCGAGTTCGATCCCTGGCCTTGCTTAGTGGGCTAAAGGATCCAGCATTGATGTGGCTGTAGAGTCGACCAGTGGCTAGAGCTCTGATTCCACCCCTAGCCTGGGAACTTCCCTATGGCACGGGTGTGGCCCCAAAAAGACAAAAATAAAATGAAAAAATAAACCAGCACTCAAGTCAGTGAATCAACTTTTTAAGCTGTATTTTAGACACAAAGGGAAGAACGAAGCTCCCCCCTCAAGTGCGGCCCTCACTTCTTCTGCACTCCTGCCCCTCCCAGTTCCGCTCCCCAAAGGCACCAACGGGGACCTTAGAGTAACAGGGGAAGGGGGACAGAGCAACTGCCATGTGAGTACAGAGCCAAAGACTAGCTGAGACTGAGTGACTGCAATGCAGCTGCTGAGATCTTTAAATTCTGCGCTCCGAAGCTCTCAGGGGTTAATGTTGATTAAATAATGAAAACAAATCCAGGTTAGGAAGATGTTAGTCATCAGCTCCACACAATCGCTGTTGTCATCGATTTGTATATTTCGTGAAAAAACTAATTACTGTATATTCATTATTTTATCGTGATTAATATACCATACCGAATGTGGAAGAATAAAAGTCTTTAAGAACAGGAAAAATATCTTACTGCTAAAAAGACTGAAAAAAAAAGATGAAAGGACAGGTCGTAGCACTTTCCAAAACTCAGCACCAGAAACTGAGGTGTGTGCTGGCGGAAGGACTGGCCCTACGTCCCCTAGCTAGTTGGTAATGACCTTGGAACCGCAGGTCAGGCCTCCTGCCTTCCAGGTTACTGTTCCCTGCAGAGATAATACAGTGAAATCATTGAAAGCAAGTTAAGAGTGTATCATTTTCTATACTAATTCCATTCATTCCTCTATTGCTTTGAGGTTCCCAAGTGCTTTTACAAAGCACTCTGCGTCATTTGATTCCCACCCAAATCCTCGGATATAAGAAGAGTATTACTATTCTAGTCTATAGATAAGAGGATTTGTAGTTCAACTGAGGCTAAAGAGTGAAATGTTCACCACGTGGGTGAGAGAAGAAATAGTATCACAGCTGGAGGGAGGGATTGCAGTGGGCAAGAGACATGCATGCATAACACGCTGCAGCCCTTTGGATGGCTTCTGGGAAGGACAAGGTTTAGGAAAGAGAGCTGCAGAAACATTCAGATCAGGTTAGGAAGCCCTTTCTATGACAGGGTGAAAAGTTTGAACTTAATATGCCAGATGAGCAGGACGGTGAAGGTTTTTAAAACAAGAAGGTGACAGGATCAAAAGAGTGGGATAAATCAGGGGGATGCGATTGACATACGCACACTGGTATGTACAGAATAGATAACTGGCGAAGACCTGCTGTATAGTATGGCACAGGGAAATCTACTCAATATTCTGTAATAACCATGTAGGAAAAAAGAATGGACATATATCCATGCATAACTGATTCATTTTGCTGTATACCTGAAATTAATGCAACATGGTAAGTTCAATAAAATTTTGTAAAAGATATTATCCAGGAGTTCGGCTGTGGTGCAATGGGATCGGCAGTGTCTCTGCAGTGCCAGGACACGGGTTTGATCCCTGGCCCCAGCACTCTGGGTTAAAGGAACTGGCATTGCTGCAGCTGTGGCATAGGGCACAGCTGCAGCTCGGATCTGATCCCTGGCCCAGGAACTCCATCTGCCACAGGATGCCCAAAAAAGAAAAAAATTGACCAAAAAAAATGTATTATCCTGAAACTTAGGGCAATCAGTATATAATCCATGTGGTATTCTCCCCTCAAATTTTAATTGTTGCTTTTGTTTGCTGTGTAATGCTCTCACATAATCTAAATTTTTGGCATTTATGAGCACTATTATGTTAATGAAAAGCAATAACCAAATTTGGTACTGATAAAAAAATAATCAATTTTTTAATTAAAGAAAAAAGAACTGTGTTTTAGAAAAATAAGTCTCATGGAGAACAGGCTTACGGGTGCCAAGGAGGAGGGAGATAGACTGGGAATTTGGGGTTAATAGATGCATATTATCACATTTAGAATGGATGGACAGTGGGGTCCTGCTGTATAACACAGGGAACAATATTCAGTCTCCTGGGACAGACCATAATTTAAAGTAATATAAATGAAAAAAAAAGAGAAGGAAGGAAGTCAGAAGCAAAAAAAGAACAAAAAGGTCTGTAAAGTAATGCCTTCAAATTCAAATACAACCCCCGCCCCCAACACACACACACACACAAACTCAGGTTAAGGCAGGTAACAAAAAAAGAACGGTATAAAACAATAATAAAGGAGGAGTTCGTGGCGCAGTAGAAATGAATCCGATTAGTAGCCATGAGGTTTCGGGTTCAATCCCTGACCTCGCTCAGTGAACTAAGGATCCGACGTTTCCATGAGCTGTGGTGTAGGTCACAGATGCGGCTCAGATTCTGCATCATTGTGCTGTGGCTGTGGCCAGCAGCTATAGCTCCGATTCAGCCCCTAGCCTGGGAACCTCCATATGCCACATGTGCAGCCCTAACAAGCAAAAAAAAAAAAAAAAAATAGTAAAGGAAAAAGATTATGACAAACTGGAGATAAATTTTATACTTGGCCTAAAAGCTGCTGCTCCACGTGGACCAGTGAGGTAAGATATTTCGAGTTTTCAAGAGAAATTGGAAACATGGATATTTATGTAAAGTCACCTGATTTTTCAATTTTGACATCTTCTTCCAAAAGAATGTTTTGGAGAAAAAAGAAAATGAAATGCATCATTGAGCTGCTTTTACCCAGCAAGTCATCATTTTGTCATTTGACATGTGTACAGAATGGGAGAATGGTTAGGCATCTATTTCAGGAGTATAAACCTAAGGCAAGGCCAGTGAGGAATGAAAAGAAAGAGGATGGCTGACTGTCAGAATATAGAATCCAGAAGAAAGCTACCGGGTGGTAGATGCAGCAATTGGACCAGTTGTTTGGACTCTGGGCTGTGTCATTGTTGTGATTGCAGACATAGATTTTACTTTGTTCCCATTGGTGTTGATGGTAGCATAGAAAGGGGTAGCAAAGTATGGGTTATGAAAAACCAGCCTCCAGCACCATCCAAAATCAATTTCCCCTGAGCCCTCTAAGTTCAACATGGCGCATGGCAGCTCCAGTTCGGATTCAGAGCCAAACTGAGGAGGAAGACAGGTGTCCTCTCTGTTTCTTTGCTTCAGCCTCTGAGGTATTCAGTTAATGTTCTCTGCCATAAAAAAAGAAATGGTTGGTCTCCTTACCCTAACTACTCTGTCTCTCTGATTTAAGTACTTTTCACCTGTGAATGTCCTTGGTTACTTCTAAACTGTTTCTGACCTATAAAAAGGCACTAAATTAAAGACTGCTTTGGCTCTATGTTTTAGTGAAGTCATTTTTGAAAACGGCTGTAAGATTTCTCCTCCCTTCAGAAAGCCAGTGAAGTTCACCTTAAATGTCACCTTCTTTCTACGACTTACTCTAAAAACCCACCCCTTTAAGACTCAGCTCAAATGACTTTTCTCACCACACCAGCACCACCCTGCAGATTGGGTCAGTACAGCTAGACTGCATAAATCATCATCCTCTTTCACCATGTAATTAACTCCCTTTCTTAAAAAATGATACACCATGCTCAGTGAAGCAGCCAAAGCAGTCTTCTTAAAATATGAGTCAGATCATTTTAATTCTTTACTAGATTTCCTTTACAGTTAGAATAAAATCTGAACTTAAAATGATTTGCAAAATCCCGGATTATCATCCTGTCTACAGCTTCAGCCACTCTTCTCTGTTTCTGATTACATTCCAATCACACTAGCTTTCAAGGGACTCTTGAATACCACCACAGGGCCTTTGCACTGCTGTTATCTCTACTTAAATGCTCTCCCCAGGCTTTTCATGGAGCTGGATCTCTCTCATGCTTCTAGCCTTAGGCTAAAGGTCATCTCACTAGAGAGATCATCCATCTCTGATCACCTAAATATTATAGTGGAATATTATAGTGGAATACAATTGTGTAAGGGCCTCTACCATTGCTTTCTGAAATCCACCATACACGTGCTCTGAGGCCACACTTCCCATAGGCTGCTCCCAGCCAATGCCTGAGCAGGGAGGGGAAACTCAGGCAGTCTGTTCTGGGAAGACATGGAACTCCTGACCAGTGACTTTGGACCAGGGACTCCTATTAGTTTGCTGAAATTTTATTAGACTCCATGGAAGTCTGAGACTTTCCCTACACAACCAACCTTTCTTCCTTACCTTCCTTATTTCCATTCTTCCTTCTTTCCTTCCTTCCTTCCTTCCTCTCTCCCCCTTTATTTCTTTTTCTCTCTCTTTCTTTCCTTTCTTTTCCCTTTCTTTCTTTTTCCTTCCTTCATTTCTTTCCTTATTGAGTTTCTCCAATGAAACACTATCTCCTTGAAGGAAAGGTTCTTGTTGGACTCATTCACTACAGGCCTGCAGCAAGAGCACCATTCTGGCAAAAAAAAAAAAAAACAGGTGCTATTCAAAATTTGTCCAACTTTGTATATAGGTCTATCAACACATGAACACATTATATTGAAGTTTGCTGCGTGCCCACTTTCATCTCTCACTAGATTGTAGAATTTCTTGAGAATATTCTGTGACTGGGGTCTGTTCCCAGCAGATATCCTGGAGCCTAAGGCACAGTAGCAGCTCAGTCGATGTTTGTTGCATTGATTCAATGTTTCCTCATCATCATCTACTCCCTCTTACCCAATACTCCGCACACACCCCAGACCACACATGCTGAATCCCTATATGTCTTCCCTAATGCAGTCTTTACCCCAAGCAGTTCCTCCTACTGTGTCCTATATCTCTGTAAACGTTCCCACCATTCCCCCAGGTTTCCACAAATTCTCTTTCTGATTGCTGGCCTTCTGCCTCCCCTCAGCATCTCAAGCTACCCAAATAACCACTAGATCTGATTCTTTCACTTCCTAAGTAATTTCTCATTTAGTGACCTTCCCTTTGTTTCTACTGCAACCACCTGGGCCTAGGTCACCATCATCTCTTCCCTTGACCAATACAAACACTGCCTTAATAGGTTCCTCTTCCTCCACATTTGCATCCCTACCATAAAATCCCTATCCAAAAGCAAAAATGTTCATCCTAAAAGGCAGATCTGACCGAGACACGCACAATGCTATTTGCAAAGGGGCCCGCCGTACAGGTTCACTCATCCTTATTCACCTTCACCCTCACTCTATGCACATCCCACCCTATCTCCCAGCCACACAGAGCAGTTTTCTGTGCCCCAAACATAGCTGCCCCTTTCTTGGAGAACTGTCTTCTTCTAATGCACCCCCACCTTCATTATGTTAATTTCACTAATGCCACTTCTTCCAAGAAGAATTCAGATTAACTGGATAAGGCAGTTTTCCTTTAAATTCCTATAAGAATCTAATTACTCCACCATGGTGCTTGTCTTAGTTAAACTGGGCTGCTATAACAAAAATACCGTAAAACTGGCTGGCTTAAAAAACAAATATTTATTTCTTACAGACCTGGAGATTGTAAAGTCCAAGATCAAGGTGCAGGCAGATTTGGTGTCTGGTGGGGGTCCTCTTACTGGTTCGCAGATGATGTCTTCTCTTTGTGTCCTCATAGGGCAGAGAGAGAGCGAGATCTCCGGTATCTTTTTCATGAGGACACTAATCCCATTCATGGGAGCCCCACCCATGGGGACTAATTACCTCCCAAAGGCCTCACTTCCTAATACCATCACATGGGAGTTAGGATTTCAACATATTAATTTGGGAGAGGATGCAAAGGTTCAGTTCATAATAGTTCTTATTACATGGGCTTGTTTAAAACTGTGCCCCAGCTCAGCTACGTGATCCTCGTTTCTAAACCAAATATTTGACTGAGTCATCCTGTTTCATCAACTCCTTAAAAGATCACTTCATTGCCTCCAGATGTGGGCATGCCCAGCTACCCTTCAAGCCTCATGTCTTTATGCCCCCCAAAGCTCTCACCATTCCCAGATATAAACAGAGCCTAACCCATGCAGCACTAGCTCTCAAATCTTTGCATCCACTGCTTCTTTTGCCTGGACTACCTTTCCTCACTTTCCTTCTGGTCAATCTATCTCCAACACCCATCCTCCAACACCGTCTTGGGTATTCTCTCTTCTGTGAGCCTTTCAGGTCTTGCTCTCCACTAGGTAGGTTTGACTACGTTTTCAACCGTGGCCTCATCTTATTCGTACAGCTTTCTATTACTTATCCCATGGCATTTCTTGTCTGCACTGCACTACAAACTTTCTCAAGGGGAGTGACAAGGTCTGATTTAGCTTTCTTTTCCCAGGGCCTGCTACATAAAAAGATGTTCAATACATATTCATTGAACAAGCCAATGAATGGACAGTGAAGGACTCTGTGCATTCTTCAGGGCTCTACAATTGTTACCTCTCCAGTTATTCTGTCTCCCATGAACTACAATACATCAGATTGCCCTATTTTCTGAGTTTTGTACAAGAATAGCCATATGATTTGTTATCGCAGATTCTAAGTATCTAAAGAGCAGGGACAAAGCCTTGGTCTCTTTGTCTCTACCTCCATGACTTGCACGTAGAAGAGCTCAATATACATTTGCTGATTGATCGTTATTGCTCAGTCTATTCCTTCTTGATTCAGCAACTTACTGAAAAAAATGTTAAAAGAAGGCCTCCTCAGAAATCAAACAACTAAAGTCACACAATGTTCTTTTCTAAAAATAACACTGTCCCCAAAACACTCAAGGCAGAAGCTGTGTGTTTTCTCTTCTCCCATTAATGAGAGAAAGATGCAGCTTCCTCCGTTTTCATTTTGTCTGCGTCAACCCTGGGCTGCCTGGAGATTTGTGGCTGTTGTTTCAAGAAAGATCAAATGACAACAGGAGATGGATCATCTCCTTGATTAAAAAGTGGCACTCGGAAACATCAGCCCCCTCAAATTCAAGGAGGAGAGGGTTATTTCACAGCTAGTGCCTCCTTCAGAAGCACGAAACTCCAGGAGCAGCTGAGGCTGGTGCTGCCCCATCCAGGTCTGTTTACACAGACTTCTGATGCACTGACACATCAGTAGAGCTGAATCACAAGGGCTTAGAATTTACCGTTGACTGAATCAAGATCACCTTTGGAGAGACAGTTAAAGGATTGGTATGGCATACTCAGACCGACCTGCATTCAAATCCAGCTCTAACAGTTACTAGTAACCTTGCTAAGCCTTGGTTTTATCATTGGGAGAAAGAGGGTGTTAATAACTGACCGAGGGAAGTTGCTGATGTGTTTGAATGAGATAACACAAAGTGTGTGGCACTGCCTGTTCCTTAGTGCTCAGTAATGGCAACCACTATCATTAAGCAGCCAGAAGCCCTTCTGTCCTAATAGCTACCAATTGTTGAACACTTACTGTGTGCTAAATACTGTGCTAATGGTTTTTATATTGGTTATATTAGTTATTTTTTTACTTACAAATTTTATGACAGCTCTTTAAGCAGGTATTATCCTTATTTTATAGTTGAAGAAACTAGATTTCTGGGAGGCTAAGTGACTTAATCTCACCCAACTGTTGAGGTGGTCTTTTCAGCAAAATGAGGTGCCCCTTTTTCCACTGTCCTGTGCCTCTGTTTTCTGTCCTAACAGGAGTGAGATGTGGGCAGGACCCTGAATCCCATCTGCACCCCACAAATTCTGGAGGGGTTTGTAATGCAGAGCAGGCTGGCCCAATGAATTCTCATTAGTTCAGGTTTTAGCTTCACATTTCTTCTACACTGACCCCACATTTGAGATTCAGTAGCCCTTTATCATCTCTGTAGCTCAAGAACATTGGTTCTCAGGTCTTCCCACTCCAGTGGAGGAGGAAGAACAGAGCAGAAAATCCCCCTATGTCATCACCATCAACCTAGAAGAGAACTGGCCTCAGCTGTCTTCTCCACACCCCTTTACCCACAGTCAGCCTTCTGCCCATAGGCTTCCAGGGACCAAAGTGTCTGCCAAACAGAAAAGACCCCTAGGCCCTATCTTGTCCCCACTGGATTCATAGATAGAGAGACCCACTAGCACTTCCCCCCTCAACAAAACCTAACCCTTCCTTTTTTCTTCCCACTAAATATTCCCCACCTAGCACAGTGGCTTTTTGTGTTTCTCATTCAATCCTTAATCCATCAGTGCATCTTCTTCCCTGGGCAGGAGTTATGGAAGATGGAAACAGGCCAGGAGCTCCCTCTAGAGGTTTCAATGCGACCAATACACAGGACCCAGCAAGGGAAAGGGCCAGCGGCAATGTTCCATTCATATCCCTGAAGGAGTGGATCCAAACCAGCATACGCTCTCCCTGAGAAAGTGAACCAGGGCCAAAGGGCAATCCCAACCACCCCCTCCAAGTGACAGACACACAGACCATTGCTCTCCCCAGTGAGAGGACAGATGGCTTCAGCCCCTGGAGCCTCCTGCACACAGCAGAACAAAGCAGCAGAGCTCAAAAAGACAGGAAGAAGCAGATGGGCCAACCAGCCTCCAGGTCTGACTCCGAGGTCCTGCCAGCCTCCAGAGACAGGAACGGGAGAGAGATGCTTCCTCCTGTCACCAAACACCGAGCAGTGAGACACACCCACACCCAAGGTGACAGCCCACCCGGCGCCCAGCCCTGGAGGGGGACAGAGGCTGCCTGCCTCAGATAAACAAAAACAGTCCTAGAATAAAGCAAGCTGATGTCTGGAAAGTCACTGGCTGCCCTTCCTGCCCATGTGCCCAGCCCATGCCGAAGAAGTTTTTGGTAAATTCATTTTGGAAAAATGGTGAATGAGTACACACCTAACAGCTAAGACTGGCCAAACCAGGGGTTGCTTTTTTATCTAGAACAGAGCACACTTGTCGTGGGTAGAATGGTATCCTCCAAGAGAGTTAGAGTCCATTCTGAACCCCTAGTGCCTACGAACGGGACCTCATTCAGGGGCAGGTCTTTGTAGGTGTAGTCAAGTCAAGAGGCAGTCATCCCGGATCACCATGGGCCGTGGAGACACCTGGGAGAACACTGTGTGACTACAGAGGCAAAGACTGATGTCTCTAAAGCCATGGGATACCAACAATTTCTGGCAGCCACAAAAAAGAAAAAAAAAGAGTTCCCATTGTGGCTCAGCGGTAATAAACCCAACTGGTGTCCATAGGAAGTGGGTTCAATCCCTAGCCTTGCCCAGTGGGTTAAGGACACACCACTGCCATGAGCTGTGGTGTAGGTCGCAGATGTGTCTCAGATCTCAAGTTGCTGTGGCTGTGTTGTAGGCCAGCAGCTGTAGCTTTAACTTGACCCCTAGCCTGGGAACCTCCACATGCCACAGGTGCAGCCCTAAAAAGCCAAAAAAAAAAAAAAAAAGAATTTCTGGCAGCCAACAGAAGATGGGAGAAAGGCAAGGAAGGATAATTCCCTGGAGGGAACATGGCAACATGGCTCTGCAGACACCTTTTTTTTTCTTTTTAGGACTGTACCTGCAGCATATGGAAGTTCCCAGGCTAGGGGTCGAACTAGAGCTGCAGCTGAGGCCACAGCCACAGCCACAGCAACACCAGATCTGAGCCACATCTGTGACCTATACCAAAGTTCACGGCAACACCAGATCCTTAACCTTCTCAGCGAGGCCAGGGATCAAACCTGCGTCCTCACAGAGGCGAAATTGGGTCTTTAACCCACTGAGCCACAATGGGAATGCCTCTAAAGACTCCTTGATTGCAGACATCTAGCCTTCACCACTGTGAGAGAGTAAATTTTCTGTTACTTTAAGTCATTCAGTTTGTGGTAATTTGATATGGCAGCTCTGGCAAGTTCATAGAGTCCTTCAGTCTTTTTTCAGCCCAGTGAAATAAAAGTGTCAGGGCACTCACAGAAAGGATTTTATACCCCTTATTTTTCCCCCCAAAGAGTCAGACAATACCCAGTTATTATTTGCACTGCTCCCAGCTCTCTGCCTGAAGATAAGACTTTTCAATCACACAATGGTCCTGGGCCTCTGAATTCATGTAACTTGAAGTGAGGGGTGGCTGGTCAGTTGAGCTAAGCTCTGCAGGCCCACAGAGCTGCTGTTCTAAGCAGGAGGTGAGAGGAGAGAAAGCAGATATGATGGACACACCTCAATTCCCTCATGTAGAACAGCGGTGACCTCCCTAAACTTTTTTATAAATTGTTACTACAGTTGATTTATAAAGTTCTGTCAATTTCTGCTGTACAGCAAAGTGACACAGTCATACATATATACATTCATTTTCTCACTTTATCCTCCACCGTGTTCCATCACAAGTGACTAGACATAGTTCCCTGTGCTACACAACGCGATCTCATTGCTTCTCTACTCTAAATGCAATAGCTTGCATCTACTAACCCCAGACTTTCGGCCCACCCCGCTCCCTCCACTCCCCTAACTTTTTTTATAAAAGTGTATTTTGAAAAGACAGGCATATTTCCCCACAATTCAGGTCACTTTAGACATTACACGCTCTCTTGCCTAGTTGCAGAAACAGCTTATCTTGTGCTTAAGGACAATAAACCGTCATCACGCTCTGTGGATCTCATCTGCTGCCCAGGAGAGGGGAAATCATCACATGGAAATGACAGAAGGTCTCAACACCCCTAAAGGGATTACTCTCGGGGACTTGCCTCCAAAGGACCCCGGAGCTTGAAGAGAGAGGAACAGTCCCTTTTTGTCCTTAAACCCATGATACCCAGCACCGGGCTGGGCCCCTGGCAGGTTCTCTAAGAAAGTCTGGAGATGAGGGGGATGCAGATGGAAAGGGCACTCCTAAGTGGCAGGATCTGAAACCGCAAGTGTCTCCTGTTCTGTGCTCCTCCTACCAAAGCCCATAACGACATGAGGAGAATCTTTCATCTGAATTGCCTTTATCAGTTAGCATCACTTCAGGGTTAAATTCTTTGTAAAACCCCATTCATACAATGCCTGGGCTTCAATCAAGCTAGCTGTGCAGCCGAAGACCACATGTTTGAAAAATTCCTTCTGCTCAAGCGAACAAGGTCAGGTGAACACAGCCTTGCTCAAACCTACCTGCCTCCAGATAAATCGCTGCTAGTCAGCCTGGCTCTTCTCAATCTCTTCCGTTGGCATTGACCTTGGGTCTCTGTATTTGCTGACTCTCTAGCTTGCCTGATATGTTTTCTTCCCAGTAGTGCTCCTGGAAAACCCCCATTTAGCCCAAACCCCAGCATTTCCTCTGCTCGGTTCTCTCAGCATTCTTGCTGAGTGTGACGTCTACAGAGTGGGATGGCAGCGCCACCCCCATCCTAATTCGGGAAACAGAGGTCTCTGCTTTGAGTCAAGAAGGACTTATTCCCAGGCGAGCAGCTCTCTTTACCCTCTGGGTTCTCCAAAGGTCCTCCTTGTATGGAGTCTTTGACCAACCACACAAGCAGCAAAGCCCAGACGTGGTCTTCCCTCATCACATCATTTAGATTTTCAGGGTACTCTGAGCCTGGGACCGACTCTAGAGAAATGCTTTATATGCTTGGCTAAACTTGGTGATGATTAGAAGAAGATAATCAGAACGAAAAAAGAGAAAAGAAAAAAGAAGGGAAATGGGAGAGAAGGTAGGAATAGCTGCTTTTGCAAATCAGCCAGGGGAAAGAGCTAGAAACTGCACTTTTTATCTGTTGGGGAGAAGGAAGTTCAGACTCCAGTAGGGGGAAAGGGCAGGTGGTAGCAGGTCCAAGCATCCTGAAGTGCTCTCATGGAAACGTACGAAAGATCTACACACACATAAATATACACACACACTCACACACACGCATACATGTGCACTACATTCATGCACATACACATTTCCTAGCTTAAGCATCCATTTTGATCTCTGGGTTCTGGAAGATGAGGTTCAGCCTAATGACCTGGAAATGAGGCAGACCTGAGGTTAGACGTAGGAACACGGCTGGAACAAACGCAGATGGGGTAGTGAAGACCGTCAGTGAGGCCCAATGAAAGGGTCACTAGAATTCACTGCAACCAGGTACATCATCCCATTACCACAATGATGACATTAAAATCCCAGGAGTATTCAGGAAGAGGCCATCTCTGAACCTGACGCAATACACTTGCAAAGTGTGTTGATAATGATGACCTCTTCCATCTATGGAGAGGGACTTGGCAGGATTACATAAAACAATGGTTGTTAAAAAGCTTCAGAAAGTACCAATTCCAAGCAAGCAGAAAGGGTTAGAAAATTCTCATGACAACACCCCCCCACACACACACTGAAGCTATAAAGCTTGCTTCTGGGAGGAAATAGGGCTTTTCAAATTTGAGGTGTGGGTGGGGTTAACCAAAGAGCTTGCAGAGTAAGTCACCTCACAATCAGATGACCTGGTTGTACAGTTCTGGTGACATTGTACTTGGTGATGGCAGGTAGAATTTCCTCCGAATCACAGAACTGCGAGCAAGAAGAACACACAGTGAAAGCTCAGTCAGAGTGGTGTCAGGTGAAGGACAATCGACGGGAAGTCAAGAGGACCGGATTGGCACACCAGGCATGGCAATGCATGGGCCTGCGTGGACGGTCACTGTGCCTACTTGCTCCCTTACGATATAAAAGTATCAGAGCTCCCACTGTGGTACAGTGGGATTGGTGACGTCTTGGAAGCACTGGGGCACAAGTTCAATCCCCGGCCTGGCACCGTGGGTTAAGGATCCAGATCTGACCTTGCAGCACCTGTGGCTTAGGTCAAGGCTGCAGCTTGGATATGATCCCTGGCCCGGGAGCTCCATACGCCATGGGGTGGCCAAAAATGAAAAAAAATTAAAAACAAAATAAAAGTGTCACCTCCTGTTCTCCCACCCTTGTGGCATTTTGTGTGTGCATGTGGGCATGTGTTGCAATGCTTACAGGAAAAACAGGCCTAGCTAGTGCTAAACCCTGGATTTTGCTTTATTCTTTCCCAATAGCAACACATTGTCATAAAAATCTTAGTGTGTTATCCTCTTTGTTGAGCTCACAAGAGCAGGCTCAAGCCAAAGGATGAGGAACTCTACATTACAAGGGACTCTGAGCATACCTTCACGCTAGCACTCCTGTATTCACGGAACACCCGTTGATGGATTATTCCTCTGACCTTCTCCAAGCCCACTGTCATCTCAATTATACATTCTCTGACCAACCAGAAGAGAATGTACACTTGAATTCCAGGGTCCTCGACTGAGGGAGAAGTGTGGGTCCCCACTGAGTTTCCAGTAACTGCAAATGTCAGTGAGACCAGTGCTGGGAGTTTTAGTGACGGTCCTGTTCTCTCCCTAAAGGATGTATGTTAGGGGAAGGGTCACCTGCACAGAAAATCATAAAGATGCAGTAGTTTTTATGAAAACCTTTAGGGAGTTCCCATCGTGGCGCAGTGGAAATGAATCCGATTAGGAACCTCACTCAGTGGGTTAAGGATCCAGCATTGCTGTGATCTGATATTGCTGTGGCTGTGGCATAGGCCGGCAGCTGTAGCTCCGATTAGACACCTACCCTGTGAACCTCCATATGCCACAAGTGTGGCCCTAAGAAGCAAAAAAAGAGGAAGGAAGGAAGGAAGGAAGGAAGGAAGGAAGGAAGGAAGGAAGGAAGGAAGGAAAAGAAAGAAAGAAAGGAAAGACCTATTTAGGTTTAGAGTCTTTACCAGTTCAAAAATAAGCCCATCATGGATTGGACTTATTATGGACTCAAGAACACATGATGGGACAACCTGATATACCTGTAGACCCCAAACTTGATTTACTCTACAGAAAATTTTCTCCAGAAAATTTTGCAGTCAGATTCCACAACAAAGGCAACTAGAAACAAGATAAACACTACAGGGCGTGTGTGTGTGTGTGTTTGTGTGTGTGTGTGTGTGTGCGCGCGCAGAAGCCCCATCTTATGCCAAGCCAATGACTTGGAAAAGATTAACTTTCCTTCCCCAACATATAGTCTGACCTTGGCTCAGCACCCTGAGGTCTACGCAAAGGGATGTGACATATGGAGATATCATCCTGATTCCCCAAGGCTGGGTAGGGCACCCCTCCCCCCATACTCTATCAGGATGGGCTGTGAAGCCTTGGCTAAGTTACCTACCCTCTCTGGATCTCAGTTTCCTGTAAAACAAAGGTGGTAACTGTAGCTAGCTCCAAGAGTGGGATGAGAATTCAATAAGATATTTCACGTTTGGTACGATGCCTGAATTTTAAAAAGGGTGAAAACAATGTTATCCCTGCAGTAAATAGTATCACTATTATTATCATTGCTATTAAGAGTCTTATATGGGATTAGTAGATGCAAATTATTGCATTTGGAATGGATAAGAAATAATATTCTGCTGTACAGCCCAAGGAACTATATCTGATGACTTATGATGGAACATGATGGAGGATAATGTGAAAAAAAATAATGTGTGCGTATGTGTATATATATGTGTGTATATATATGTGTGTATATATATATATATATTTATAACTGGATCACTTTGCTGTACAGCAGAAATTGACAGAACATTGTAAATCAATGCTAATTAAAAAAAACTGTTTAAACTCTTATAGTGTTTCATATTCCCACATCAATACACATTCCATCCGGCTATTAACAGATGGTATTCACTTGTGAATTTCTTGTGTATTTACTTGTCCGAATGTCCCACTAAGGAGAACTCTAGGAAGGCAAGGTCTGGGCCTGTCTCCTTCACCACTCTGCTCCCATTTCTTTGCTGAGTGCCTGGCTTTCAACAGGTACTTGGTACACATCCTCTTGGATGAAGGAACGGTTTGAAGCAGTGGTTTTCAACCCCAGCTGCCCTTCATAGTCACATTGGTAGCCTTAAAAATCTTGACTTCCACCCCATATCCAGAAACTCTGATTTTGTTGATCAAGACTGAGGTCCTGACATGAGCCATTTTTAAAAGCCCCCATGGGTTCTCCTGGGCACCCTGGGTTGAGGCCACTTCAGAGTCTCAAACATCAGCCAGGCCAGTAGTTTCCAAGTCTTTTATTTTATTAAACAGTAAAAATGTTTTTTTGACAACCAATTCTTAGGTTGAAACCTACTGCATGAGGAGTTCCTGTTGTGGATCAGCGGGTTAAATAACCCAACTGGTATCTCTGAGGATCCCTGACCTCACTCAATTGGTTAAGGATTCAGTGTTGCTGTAAGCTGCAGTGCAGGCAGAAGACATGTCCGGATCTGGCATTGCTGTGGCTGTGGCTGTGGCTGGCAGCTGCAGCTCTGATTTGGACCCTAGCCTGGGAACCTCCACGTGCTGTGGGTGCAACCCTAAAAAATAAAGGAAAGGAAAGGAAAGGAGAGAAGAGGGGAGAGGAGGGGAGGGGAGAGGAGAGAAGAGAAGAGAGAAGAAAAGACAAGAGAAGAGAAGAGAAGAAAAATGAAACCTATTGCTTGAAAGTGAATGCAGCCGAGTGTCCCTGGAGGATGTGGGGGAGGCAGGCCCTGAGGGTCTCCCTCTAGCCACTTGGCTCCAAGTTAGTTCCCAAAGCCAGCAAGCCCCTAGGGACACAACTAGCTGGGATTAGAAGCATCAAGCCCTGAATTCTAAACAGTGACTTCCCACCCATGACATTGCTGGCTGCGC
Source organism: Catagonus wagneri (assembly GCA_004024745.2). Lineage (NCBI taxonomy): Eukaryota > Metazoa > Chordata > Mammalia > Artiodactyla > Tayassuidae > Catagonus > Catagonus wagneri. The sequence continues at coordinate 2,794,486 of PVHT021183710.1, read as the reverse complement.
TGCTGCCCCATGGACCAGAGTGCAATGGTCACCCTGAAACTTGGCCTAAGACAAACTGCAACTGTTTTCCTTTTATAGCCAAATGCAGGCCCTCTCAGCCCTCTGTGAAAATCATTTGCAGGCCTTGCAGAGTAGGAGAGGGAAAATAACGCCTAAAAGGTATAAATAATTCAAGGCTGAGTTTATTCATGATGCTGTGTTTTCTCCAGGCAGTGGTTTGTATAATCTCTCTTACACCGCCAGCCGGGCTGCCTCCGCAGCATTTATTACTGCAGACAACCCGTTAGAAGCTGTTTTGATTTATGCATCCACATTCTATTATGAAGGTGAGTTTAGAGCACGCAGCGGTTTCTGCTGCTGACATCGTAGGAAGAGAGGGGGAAAGAGAAAGGGAAGGAAAAGAATCGGGGAAGAGTCGGTCTGCCAGTCTAAGGAGAGCACAAGACATGCACCTACATCCTATTATAAAATATTCAGTTAGTTATCTGGTAAACCTACACACACACACATACATACACGTATTCACATGCCTGCATAAGGCAAGAAAATATTTATCAATCATCTACTAAGTGTCAGCTCACTCTTAGGTGATAGAGATACATGGGTGAATTTAAACAGAACCCCTGCTTTTATATAACATTTAACATGTTCCTGCCAACACGGTCCTGGAGAATAATGCTGCTACCACTTTTGTCTCCCCAGAAACGCTTAGCACACATGTCAGGTACTCCGTCTGTTGAATGAGTGAGTGAATCCAAGGTGAAGAATAAAATGAATTCATGTCGCAAGGTCACTTTTTAGTTAACTCTCTTCACAGTAATGCTCTGTGAGAAAAACTATGCAAAACCTCATGTAACCATAAGTCTTTATCGCTCCTGTCTCTAGGATATTAGCCTGGCTGGCTCTGTCCATCTTTGCTTGGCCCGCTCAAAGAGCTTAGAGATGGCTGTCTGACCACTAACCAGGTCGGCGTCTTCTGGGACAAAAAGGGCGCTTCAGCTCTGCTCCAGGGTCTCCTTATCCAGTAATCCACAGCGTGACCTTGTGGCCTTTTGAGGTCTAGGTTTGGAATTAAGGAACCATTACATCTAGTGGATTCTATTGGCAAAAACAAGTCACAGGCCCAGCACAAATTCAAGGTGCAAAAGATTCCATCTAGCAAAATCACCTAGTAAAAAACAAGGCTAATGGAGTGAAGAACTGAAGCCACCATTGCAATTAGCCACAGGCACTAAGCAAATTAGCACGAAGCTATGACTGAAACTAACCTCCTAAGAAAGGTCTATCCTTTGCAGTGATGCCCAAGGGCATTCAGACTGAGGCCCTAAACAAGTCTCCTTGGTGAGTTTAGGACGAAAGTATGGGTGTGTCTGAAAACAGCCCAGTGGGTCCTGAGTGTCCTCCTACTTCGGTCACTGACTGCTTCACCTGGGCACCACCTGGGGTTAGCACCTGCCTCTGATCCCCTCTTGTTCTTCCTGCTCCTCTTTAAACCCATCACCGGAGGAGACAAAACGTGCTTATAGTAAAACAATGAGACAGAATTTCAGCTGCAGTGTATGAAGGCTTACGAGTCCCAGGTCCCAGAACTCTGCACACATTATCTCATTGAATCCTTACAAAGACTCTATGAATTAGTTATAATTATGCCTCATTTTACCACTAAAAATGGAAAAGTACTAAAAGAGATTAAGTCACTGTCTCTAGTTTAACAGCTAGTAGATAATCAAGTCAGATTTCAAATCTAGTTCGTCTGAATCAGAACCTATGTTTCTAACTGCTAATATGGACCATTCCTTATCCCAAAGACTCTTCTTCGCTAAACCATGATGCTTACCTCGGCAAACAATTACACTTTCTTTAATTTTTTTATTAAAGTGCAGTTGATTTACAGTTTTGTGTCAATTTCTGTTGTACATCATAGTGACCCAGTCATACATATATATATACAATCTCTTTCTTATATTGTTTTCCGTCATGTTCTATACCAAGAGACTGGATATAAGTCCCAGTGCTGTACAGTAGGACTTCATTGCTTATGCATTCTAAATGAAATAGTTTGCATCTACTAACCCCAAACTCTCAGTCCATCCCACTCCCTCCCCACTCTCTCTTAACAACCACAAGTCTGTTTTTTATGTTTGTGAGTCTGTCTCTGTTTTATATATAGGTTCATTTGTGCCATATTTTAGACTCCACATATAAGGGATGTCATATAAGAATTACCACTGTCTTAAAGTGAAAATACAGTAATCTTCTGTCCTATGCCTATCAGACACTGGAAAGAAAGGAAAGATCCAAGTTTATACAATATCTTGGATTACTTTCCTCTGGGGACAAGGAGTTTGAGGCTGTGGGGAGAGGTTTTGGGACTTTCCATCTTATGTAATTTCCACCACCTCCCACCAGAATTCCCAGGCTTTGTTAGAGTGACTATTCATGAGACCATAGATTCCATTCCTCTTTGGGACAGCTGAATTCAACATAAGGCGTAGTGTAACTTGCCAGCTCATACAGGCACCAACAAGCCTTTGAGTACTTCCCTGCAGTAGGTCAGAAAGAGGTCTTGTTCTGAACCAGAGAGAAGGTGTGAGAATCCCATCCACCTTAGTGCAAAAGTATTGAGTTCCTACAGAAGTATCTTGATGTGGGCCAATGGCAGAGTGTGATTAGGTGAATGAATGGCAGTTCATTCCAAAGTCGAGCTTTGGAAGGGCACTGCGTTCCCCAAAGAAGAGTGTCTGATCAATCCGCACCCTCCACAGGGTGTGCCCAGCACCCCTTCTTACCTGTGTTTGACATTTATACCCAAAGGGCAATGGATCAATGGAAACGTACCACTGGGGCCACAGATTTCCAGGTTTGTGATGCTTTCAGGGCAGAACCCTGGTGAAAGCTGAACTCAAGATCATGACTTAGGTTTGAAGCCCTGAGAGGATGCCCAGGGATGTTGGAGAAGAAAAAGAGATATATAACTGCTTAATAATAAGACTTTTTGTGCATTTATCCAGTCAACTGTGTAGGTGAGAATGACAGGCCTGCTTCACATCACTGCTCCAAGGAGCTAATTCAGTGGGCACAGCTTGCTTTGGGGAGAAAAGATAATCCTCAATAGGCATGCTTACTCATTAGAGAAAGATCCGGAAGAGGGCATGCTATGTCCAAACACAAGGACAAGTAGAGGTTGAAACCCTGTCTTTAAGGCTCCGACCTGCAGAGAATCAACTCTAGTTGACAATGTGCAAGTCTCCCTCAGATCCACCCTCAGCCTCCTGCTACTTAGGTCCTCTTCCTTGACAACCAACTCCTTTGTGTAGAGGGCTAGAAAAATGAGTCAAAGCTATCTTTTATAGTGTCTGCTTGACCTTCAGAAAGTTGATGCATCTTTGCCATGACAACTGGAGGAACAAGATGTTCCAGGGGTGTCTTTTCTCCATCCTGCTCTCTCACTAATGTTCCATTTTTTGTTTTGTTTTGTTTTGTTTTGTTTTGTTTTTAACTTAGGCAAGAACACAGCAAATCAACAAAGCTTTTGTCTCATGAGGTGGCCAGCCAGGGAATGTGGTCATCTCTTCTTGAAAGTGTTCTCAATTTTTACAAGTTATTTCCTTGGAAAGCCCCTTCCATATCTCATAGACTCCCTGTCTAGCTCTTGAATTTGCTGGAGCCCAGCATTTCTATTCATCAGTCATATTATCCCGTCCTCCTCTCCTTAGGCTTCCCCCACCTGAGGTGCTGATGGTGCTGGGTGATGGCCAATGGTAGCAGTGCCAGTTTACCCACCTCTCCCTAAGGCTTGAAGAGACGTGTTTGGCTTTTTTTAGACTGTGCGGCACTTACTGTTTCTTTGTTCACATTTTTATTTGCTAATTCTGGAGTAATAAGAAGAGTCCCTTTTCCCTTTTGTGTATTTACAACACTCAGACAGACATACACCAACACCTGTATCCCACAGGTGAGAGATCAAGAGAGAACGGATGAGAGAGCAGTAGGCTATCCACCAAAATGCTCACAGCAGCTCCCCCTGGGTGGTGGGAAGATTAGAGATTATCACTATTTTCTTCCTCTGTGCTTTACTGCTCCCCATTTTACCCCATGAAATTAGATCACTCTTGAAATAAGAAGATGAAGTACAATAAAAACATTGTAAACATTGTTTACATTGTAATAAACATTTTTTAAATGTTTCTGAGCTGCACCATCGTTCAACTGATGAACCAGAGGTGAGGGGCAGGGGCTGGGCTTTCTGACTTCCCAGGGCTCCCTGCAGGATCATGATCTGATAAAACATCAGCTGCTCTGAATTCCTACAGCACCTGCCACAACAAGAGGAGGCACTTTCCTGAGCACACTGATGCAGTTGCACAGCTTTTTTAGAACAAAGAAACCAAAAGGAGGACATTATTAAGCCTCCCTTGGACACCATCCATTCCACCCTAGCCTGAGCCCTCTGGGGAAGTGAAGCCGTCCATCTGCAAGGGAAGGAGGCCCGCCACCTCATTTTTGTCCTCACTGGTGGTCTCCTCCCCACTTTTTCTAGTTCCCTGCCTCCCACTTGGCCCACACTTCAGCTCGTACCTCTTTCTAAGAACCATTTAGCAACTGCTCCTCTGATGATGCCTCTGTATTCTCTCCTGGTCATGGCCATTCCCCTTCCCTTGGGATAGCGTGAGTGAGCAATTGGGAAGAGGGTAAAGAAGAGCGGCATACCGCCCCTCCATGGGAAATGCACAGAAGTCAGGCACTCTTTGGAAAGGATCTATAATATAAAGAAATGGACATCAGCATGCCTTATCTAAGTGAAGCTGAGTAAAGGGAGGCTAACTCTGAGGACTGGTCAAAAAAAAAAAAACAGCAGGGAGTGTGAGAAGACAGCTGTGATGTGTGGGGCAGAGGTGGGTCCATAAGAGATCCCATCAGTGTGAACCAAAGAAACCATGACAACAGACAGAGTGAACTGTAGCAGCAGCTAGCTCGGTACACAATGCTCATCCTTGCCCTCTTTCTCCTCCCCTCCCCTTCACACAAGCCAACCTGTTGCCTAGATGAGGGAGCAAAGAGGACTGTTTGCAGAGAAAGAAAGGAGGAGGAAGAGAAAGGAGCAGACTGAAAGTAATCAGACGAGAAAAAGAAATGAAAAAATCCAAATTGGAAAGGAAGAAGTGAAACTGTCACCGATTGCAGATGACATGGTACTATATATAGAAAACCTAAAGACTCCACTAAAAAGGAGTTCCCGTTGTGGTGCAGTGGAAACGAATCCGACTAGGAACCATGAGGTTGCAGGTTTGATCCCTGGCCTTGCTCAGTGGGTTGATGATACAGCGTTGCCGTGAGCTATGGTGTAGGTTGCAGATGTGGTTCAGTCTGGCATTGCTGTGGCTGTGGCGTAGGCTGGTACCTACTGCTCCAATTAGACCCCTAGTCTGGGAACCTCCATATGCCATGGGTGCGGCCATAAAAAAAAAAAAGGACAAAAAGACAAAAAAAAAAGACTCCACCAAAAAACTATTAGAACTAATAAGTGAATGCAGTGAAGCTGCAGGATACAAAAATCAATCTGTTGCATTTCTATACGCTAATAACTATGAGAAAAAAGAAATTTAAAAAACAGTCCCCTTAACAATTGTATCAAAAAATAAAATATCCAAGAATAAATCTAATCAAGAATGTGAAATACCTGTACTCTGAAAACTATAAGACATCAATGAAAAAAATTGAAAATGATACAGAGAGATGGAAAGATATACTGTCCTCATGGATTGAAAGAATTAATATTGTTAAAATGCCCATACTAGCCAAGGCAATCTACAAAATCAATGGAATTTCCATTAAAATCCAAATGGCATCTTTCACAGAACCAATTAATCTTAAAATTTGTATGAAATAACAAAAGAGTCCAAATTGCCAAAACAATCTCGAGAAAGAGCAAAGCTGGAGTAAAATGCTTCCTAATTTCAAAGTATACAAGAAAGCTGCAGTAGTCAAAACAGAACAGTTTTTGCACAAAAAGAGACACATACATCAATGGAACAAAATAGAAAGCCCAGACCACATAAGCCACATTTATATAGCCAGTTAATCCATAACAAAAGAGGCAAGAATACAATGGGGAAAAATAACCTCTTCAATAAATGGTATTGGGAAAACTGGATAGCTACATGCAAAAGAATAAAACTGGACCAGTTTTTCACACCATATACACAAATAAACTCAAAATGGGTTAAAGATTAAATGTAAGACCTAAAACCATAAACTTCTGAAATAAAACACAGGCAGTGTGCTTTTAGATAGTCTTAGCAATATTTTCTTTAATCTATCTCTCTCTGGGCGAGGACAACAAAAGCAAAAATAAGCAAATGGGACTACATCAAACTAAAAGCCTTTTGTACAGTGAAAGAAACCAACCAAAATGAAAAGGCAGTCTACTGAGTGGGTGAAGGTATGCACAAATGATATATCTAATAAGGCATTAATATCTGAAATAAATTGAACTCATACGCTATTGACATAAATCACAGCAATATTGTTGATCTGTCTCCTAAAGCAAATGAAATAAAAGCAAAAATAAACAAAGAGATCTAATTAAATTTAAAAGCTTTTGTACAGCAAAGGAAACCATCATCAACAACATGAAAAGATAACCTACTGAATGAGAGAAGATATTTGCAAATGATATGACTGATGAGTTAATATCCAACATAAATAAACAGCTCATACAGTTCAACATCAAAAAGCAAGCAACCTGATTTAAAAATGGGCAGAAGAACTGAATAGACACTTTTCCAAAGAGGAAATACAGAGAGCCAACAGGCATATGAAAAAATGCTCAACATCACTAATCAGGGAAATGCAAATCAAAACCACAATGAGATATCACCTCACACCCATCAGAATGGCTATCAACAAAAAGATAAGAAATAACAAGTGTTGGTAATGATGTGGAGAAGAGGGAACGCTTGTGCCCTATTGGCGGGATTGTCACTTGATGCAGCTGCTATGGAAAAAAGTGTGGTGGTTCCTCAAAAAGTTGAAAATAGAATTGCCATATGATCCAGAAATTTCAGCTTGGAGTATTTACCTGAAGGAAACAAAAATACTAACTCAAAAGATATATGCACCCTGTGCTCATTGCAGCATCATTTACAATAGCCATGATATGCAATAGCCATATACATATACATATACATATACATATACATATACATATACAATAGCCATGATATGCATCCATCAATTGTTGAATGGATAAAGAAGACATGGTATATGTTTATGGTCCCCTTGAAAAAAAAAAGCACAATAGGGAGTTCCCTGGTGGTCTGGTGCTTAGGAATCAGTGCTTTCACTGCTGTAGCTCAGGTTCAATCCCTGGTCTGGGAACTTTGATCCTACATCAAGCCACTGTACACCACGACAGAAAAAAAAAAAAAAGCACAATGTGAGAGTTATGAGATTTATTGGGGCAAAATGAGGACTATAGCCTGGGAGGCAGCATTTCAAACAGTTCTGAGAAACCACTCCGAGGAGGCAAGGGGGGAGCTAAGGTATATAAGAGTTTTGCAATAAAGGGCAGGTAGTAGGAAAAAGATTACTGTTAATAAAAGAAAACCAAATATCTCAAGTTAAGGAATTTAGCACTTTATATGGGAAGATGCAAGGGTCTGGACTCACTGAAATCATTCCTTTGATAAGCACCTCAGCTCTCTGTGGCCTGTATCCTGTGATTTCACATCGTGAGGGCTGCAGTCTCATGGCTGCTCAATGCAGGTATTCCTCTTTTTCTTCCCTGAGTTTCCTCGGGGTTCCCCAGCTCAGGAGTGGCTGCAGTTGTTGATGGCTATGACCTCTTTTGTTTACGGTTATGGCAGGCAATATTTTATTTCTCAGTGTAATGGAACACTACTCAGCCACAAAAAAAAAGAACAAAATCTTGCCATTTATTAGGGCATGAATGGACCTTGAGCGAATTAGCTGAGTAAAGTGAGATAGAGCAAGACAAATACTGCATGGTATCATATATGTTATCTTATATGTGGAATCAAAAAATCAAATAAATGAATAAATATAACAAAACAAACAGACTCACAGATATAGAGAACAAACTAGTGGTTACCAGGGGGGAGAGAGAAGAGAGGAGGATCAAGATAGAGGCAGAGAACTAAGAGGTACAAACCACTATGAATAAAATAAATAAGCTTCAGGAATATGTTGTACAACACAGGGAATAGAGTCAATATTTTATGATGACTTTAAATGAAATAAATTTAAAAGGAATCTATAAAAAATATTGAATCACTCTGTTGTAAACCTGAATCTAATATAATATTGTGAGTCAGCTCTACTTCAATTTAAAAATTAATTAATTAAAAAAAAAGAGTAGGCTAGGTACTGCCCACTCACAATGCCCCAAGTCTCAAGCATGGATAGCACTAAAGGGAGAAGCAAAGATGATGAGAAATATCTTTTAATCTAGAAGAACTTGTTGTAACCAAAGGGAACAGGAAATCACGGAATCTGCTACCCACTGGGTAAGAGATTTAACACATAGCTTTGGGAACAGTGATTAGGGGCACGGTGGCTGAAGGGAACATCCTTTGATGTTTGTAACTCAGCAACATCGCTATGCTTCCATAAGCCTAAATCTCAAGCAGACCTACATGCATATATTAATACACATACACACCATTATATGTAATCTGGACAAAGTAAAATCCAACCAAAAGCAGCTTTACTTTTTCCACACCCCCTACCTTTTCTCCCTGATCTTCTCACCCTCCCTTCTCAGCACCTGTATGAAATCTCATGCAGTTTTCATCATTACTCTGTTCAAGTTCACATATAAAAAGATCCATTCTAGCCTCAAACAATCTCACATCTGATTGAAAGTTTTTTCTTTTCCCCACAGCTCACACTTGCCTCAGGCTGGGAAATTTGGATAAGGAAGGACAAAGAGTTTGCATCGGTTTCTTCACTCTGCCTTGCTCCCTTGCTCCCATTCATCCTCACTCTCTAACTACTGTTTAAGACCCTCTCAAGAGATTGGAGGGTGTGGTGGCTTTGTTATGTGTCGGCTTAGCTGAGTGGGAAGCCAGCTCTGTATCTGTGAGGTTGGAGAAGATAGAAGAGAAATGTGCGTCAGATATAAAATGCTTCAGAGAAGCACAGACCATTTTTGCACCTTGAAGTTTGGGGACAGGGAACCATGACTCTCTTCAGTCAACCCTGAATAGAGAAAGGGAAAAAAATATGTGTTGAGCCACTGTCTTGGGCCAGACACTTGGCTATATCCTGTTCTATTTCCCCTCCAAAACTGCAAGGTAGAAATTATTATAGTTGTTTTTTAAGATGAAAAAAACAAAAGATCAGAGAAAAAGTCCCCAAATCATACAGCAATTTCACTCTTGGGAGATGGCAGAATACATGTAGCTCGTGGTAATGACTACCATTTCTTGTGCTCTCATTCTGTACCAAGGCATTGCACCAAGCATTTTCTATCCACTGGTTCCCATAACAACTCTAGAACTTATTTCTTTCTCTAAATCTAAGAGAAGAGAAATCGCTAGAGCTTAGAGAAACCAAGCGTTTTACCCGAGGTTGTCACACAGCCGGGGAGTGATGGAGGCTGGATATGAAGATGCCCTATTAAAATCCAAAGTGTGATTCCTAATCGGTGCACATCACAACTCCCCTCGAGTCTTTAATGTGGAAGTGGAGACTGATGGAGCCGGGATGCTGTGGGAGAGATGAGCGGGTAAAGGAAGCAGGAAGGAGGAGCAAGGAGGACAGACAAGGGTCCTGAGACTCTCTCAGCCTTCCCACTGAGTATCTCCCGGGAGTGAATCACAGCACAAAAGGGCAGAAGCCTTGCTTGCTTTCTCACTGCAGAAGGAGAATAATTATTGGTCATCTGTGAACCTTGGGGTGGCTTAGTCATTCAATAAGTTTGTATTATAGATCATGCTTTCCTAAGCCTCTAGGTAGAACCTCAAGCCACCTATAGAATCCTTAAACAAAAGCACCAGCTTTTCAGACTCTCCGGGGCACAGGGTGGCTGCTGCAGACAGACTCTGCAGAAGCTGTGCATTCTTAAGAGATGGAAACTTCAGTCAATGGCATTGTGAGGAGTCCTTCAGCACAAGGCATAGGATTTCCTCCCCTGCTCCCAACAAAGTTCCTTTCCAGCAAGACAAGTATTCCAAGCAGTTTAAGTCTCCCTGAGGGCCCAGGAATTTCAGTCTTAGCTGTGTTTACTTGACATTTATGAGAGATGCAAGATGTGTGAAAGAGATAGAAGAAAACACAACAGACATATAAATGGATAAGGGTACCCAAAAGCCCTGGAGTTGTCTTTACGATGGAAGACTGAAAAGCACATGTAACCTTTAATTTGGCTGTTAAACTGTCAGGAAAATTCTAAGCACAGAGATGCTCATCAAAATGTTACTTGTCAGCATCAAAACTACAAAATACCTGCCTATTGAACTCCAAGGATCTGTTCATGTAAAGTGTGCTGTAAACAATTGGTGAACTGTAGCCATTAATGTGTATGTCTTTAAAGGCCTGTTAAAAAAAGTTATCTTATGATGTTAAGATATGAAAAATGGTACCAAATGCTATACACTCCATAATCATAATTATAGCAACCCATCCAATTTTTTTGAAGGAAAAAAGACTGAAAGGAAAGAGACCCAACTATGGACAGTAGTTGCTTTGGGAAGGGACTCAAAGTACAATTCTTTTTTTTTTGGCATTTTCCAAAATGTTTATAATGAGCACATAGTGCTCTTATGATGGAGGAAAACGATAAAAATCCCTGATGTAATATTTGATTGATTATTCTTATTAACTCAGTTCTATCTATCATTAATCCATATTACAGTGGCTGACAGCAATAACCCAAGTGTTTAAGAATGAATCTCACTGGCACAGCGTGGTATTCTAAGCCTCACTTCATCTTATCAAATCTCCCTCCAGATCCAAACTTCTCTTGTTATGGCCCAAAAGATAATGGCACACAACCCTTCAGGACCTGACCCTGCAGTCCTATCTCCTTGCTTTTGTTGGACTAATTCCTGTTCCCACTGTGTTTCTCCTCCTTCCCACCATCTCTCTCTGGCAGCCAATATCAAAAAGCTCAGCCCAAACATCACACTTTCGGGAGTGATCTAAAGCAAATTATGTCACTTCTCAGGGTTTCAGTTTCCACATTTCTACAAGACAGCGATGAGCTTTTCTGCCTTGCTTTTTCTCATTAATATACACAAACATATCTATGTCAAGTGCCTGGCACATAGTAGACACAAAAAAATATGCATATGCCAGCTATTATTATTTTTGTTTGTTTTTCTTTGAATCCTATCCCCAACTTAGAGCTAGCTCAGTGTCTAGAATGTAGAAATCACTTAACCCATGGCTATTGGATCAAACAGTTACTACTTATGATAGAAGTCTGTGGCAGATAAGGACCTGTGGCTGTATGATTTTCCTTTTTTTTTTTAGATAACTTGTCTCCATACAAAAGCACAAATTAAGAAGCTAGCTGAAAAGAGAGACCATGCTTCCTACATAGGAGAAGAGCTTTGTCCACTTTGATCAGAAAGAGGCTTTGGAAAACCACCTGCGGGCATCATTGGGAGTCTGCCCATACAAAGCAAAGAACATCAGAATATAAAATGGAAATTTTCCTCATCCTCTCCCTCCCCTATCTCAAAAGGGGGATTTGGTTGTGTTTTTAAATAGGTGTTTGCACTTTCTCAAGAATCAGCTAGATACCAGGGCATCTGCACAGCTGAATAAGCACAATGAAGATGAAAGATGTATCCTAGGGGCAGTGTAAACTGTGATCCAGCTGCCCCACAAGCTTGTGTAACTTCTGTTGTTTGTTGAGAACAGGAGAGGGAATAGAGTGTCCAGTATCCTATAGCATGAGGGTCGACAGCCTCAAAATTCTTTTGTTTTTCATTTTTTTTTAAGTTTCATTGAAGTATATTTGATTTACAATGTTGTGATAATCTCTACTGCACAACAAAGTGATTGAATTATAAATATACACACATTCATTCTCTTTCAGATCCTTTTCCCATATAGATTATCACAGAATATTGAGCAGAGTTCTCTGTGCTATTCTGAAGGTCCCGTTGGCCAGTCATTCCATATACAAGAGTGTGCATGTGCCAGTCCCAAACTCCCAGTCCGTCCCTCCCACCACATATCTCCTTTGATAATCAAAAGTTTGTTTTCAAAGTCTGTGACCTGTTTCTGTTCTGCAAATAAGTTCATTTGTATCTTTCTCTTAGATTCTACGTATAAGTGATATAATATGATGTTTGTCTTTCACTTCCTGACTGACTTCATTTAGTATGAAAATCTCTAGGCCCATCCGTATTGCTGCAAATGGCATTGTTTCATTCTTTTTCATGGCTGATATTCCATTGTATGTGTGTACTGCGTCTTCTTTATCCATTCCTCTGTCAATGGGCATTTAGGTTGCTTCCATGTCTTGGCTATTATAAATAGTACTGCAATGAACATTGGGGCACATGTATTTTTTCAAATTATAGTTTTCTCTAAACAGATGTGCAGGAGTGGGATCAGTGTGCTGAATAAAATGGTAAAAAGAGCCATGATGCCTAGGAACCTTCCTGAATGTCATCTGGATCTTGTCTACTCAGAAAATCTGTGATTATAAAGGTAGCAAAGATCCCTCTGCCCTGCTCATAGAAAACCAGCCTGATCCACAGACAAGTAAAGAAATCCTCTTCCTTCAATCGCAAAAGCTTAATGCAGATCTTTAGCATAAAGCAGTCACCCTTAAAAGAAACAAAAATAAAATATTATATAAGCTGTATCAACTTATGGGTAGAAGGCTCTAACGGAAGGGCGCTTAAAGGAAAAAAAAATTGAGGAGAGACCCAGAAGAAGGTTAAGCATAACACTTGTAGAAATAGGTTTTGGTTCAATGAAAAGCAGCATGCTTGACAAATTTTCTTCCAGATCTATTAAATTATTCATTCACTTAACAAACACTCGACAACAAACTACTTTTCATTTGCTTTCTCATTTACTCATTAAATAAACATCCACTGAGCTGAGAATGGATATTATGCACTGTCCTGTGTGTTATGAAGAATATAAATAGTAAATGGGGACATTTGTTGAGTGATTACAATATGCCAGGAATTGCCTACGATCACACAGTTGGTTAGTAGTAGCACCCAGTTTGTACCCAAGATCCTGATCCCTTGACCATATGTTGTACTGCCTTCCAAAGATGTAGATACCAAGATGTAAAGATGTAAGTCCTGGCCTCATGAAGCTTAGATTTTAGGACAGCTGAGACATCTAAGTGTTTAAGAGAGGCTTAGGAAGAACCATTAAGGACATGCGAAGAAAGAAGAAATTACCCTTCTTTACTGGAGAAAGAGAGAAGTCTCCCTAGACACAGTGGAATTCGAGGTTACTCTTGATTGACACATAGATTTGAATAAGCAACACTGGAAAAAGTTACCCTAAGCTAAGGGATGTGCATCAGCAGTTTGGTTGGAGCATCAATGCCTGTGATGGGTGATACTGGGGAAAAGGGTGGGAGATTAAGACAAGTGTGCATGTGACATCTGCTTTTCCTGGACACCTTACCAGATAACATTCATTCTGCTAAAATACATCCTGCCAGTAGTTATTGACACCTAATGAAAGGTGAATGATAAGATATTACTCTAAAAAATCCATGAGAAAGGTTTCCATTTTCAATATTAGCTAACACACTCAAGCAAGATAATTATTCCGGAATTTTTAAGTCTTTCTGTCCATTTGGGAACCTGTCGATATGATAACAGCTCTGCAATCTGGACAAGAAATTTGGAAGAAAAAAAAAAGCCTCCTCTTTCACTGAAAAAATTTGCCTATAGGCTTTGACCCAGGGGAAGTATCTGTTGGAGTCCTTCCCAGAGCAGAGAAGGGAAACGGTGCTGGTCATGATGGACATCCAGTCCACTTCGTTCTGGCTTTGTACTCTTTAAGCATCTTCTGAGACTTATTTGACCTTCTTGGAGCCTCTGTGCTGAACAAGGGAAACATACTCAGAGGATCAGTGTTTTACTTATAAACATACATGAGAGAAATGACCATTGAACTTGTTCAGCATTGGTCAGTCCCCTCCTGGCACCATGCTATCTGATCTGTGCTTTCATGTTCAGGGAGAGAATCGGAGGGAATGCACATCCACGTATCAGATCAATTAATGACGTTCACCCTGAATAAGAGAAGACAAGAGAGGGGAGGGGGCAAGAGGTAGAATAAGATCGTAAGTAAAGAAGGACTCTATCTGACGCTACGGCAACTTTAATAGTAGGACTGAAATGTGTATGGATTGTATACTGGGCACTTATAGATTACATATGCAATCTTATCTAATTCTTGCAAAACCTTGACACTACTATAAGTATTAATATACTCATTTTTTTTCAACTAAAAATCTACAATACTCAGGGTTCTCAGAAATTTTGGAAAACTCACTTGAGATTCCACAGAAGGCAGGTGATGAAGCTGGAACTCAAGCACATATTGACCTAACACTGTCTCCCAGCTCCTAGGGTTGTATCCTGACTACAACCTGCATTAAGGCCCTTTCTGTTCATTTACAATAGAGAATAAACTGGGAGGAACTACAGAGAGGCAAATTTTAGCTCAACATAAATAATTCTGTCACATTTTACTGAATGCCTTTGGGCAAAAACTTGTCCACTCTCTAGATCTCAGATTCCCTTTCCAAAAAAAATAGAGTGGTACACATGAGCCCATTACACTGTTTCTTGCAGGAGCTCTGCATAATCTGTAAGATGCTACTGAAGAGACACCTACCTTCCTAGTAGTTTCCCGTGATCTACACATAATACATTACCCCACTGGATAGAGACTTACCAAGTAGCTCTCCCTCTCTGTCAGACTCTATTGGGATACACAGAATCCTCTCCACAAGGATTCCAGCACCTTCATGACGCAGCTCCTTCCCATCTCTCCTCTTCAACTGACACCCATTCTAAACATTGGTTTCCTCTTCCAGCTCCACCCAACCTCTCACTAGTCTCTAAACGCAGGGCCACAGCTCTCAGGCTTCGGACGTCTTACTCCCTCCGCTTGGATAAAACTGGGCAGTTGTCCTCCCTACAAGCTGATATTCTTAAACATCTTTCAATATTTATTGGCCTCAGTGGAGAGGAAATTCTTCCCTATTAATGAAGATGTTCAGTGCATCCTTCTTTAGGTCAGTTCATAATGTATGGCTTACCACTTCACCTTCTTCCTTAAACTCCCCTAAAAGAAAGTAAGGGGAGAATCTACTCACCATCTCACGGAGAAGGTGGGGAGATGGAGCGTAGTGTGGGGTGAGGACCAGCACCATTCAACAAGTCTTGGCTTAGAGGCATCTTTTCTTAGCCACAGCAGGGGTGGGCCTTTTCTCAGCTCTTCCTTTTGTCCCCATTCCCATTACAACAGCTTTTGGGGCCCTCTCTCTCTTTCTAATGCAGAGCAATGAACTCTGCCCACTTTCTACTCCCAACCTGTGCTTACCCATACTGTATTAAAGAAACCTGTGTTTATAACCACTAAATAGGAACTCTAATTTTTTTTATAATGTCATAAGTTAAAAACCAAGGTTTTATTGCTTGTATCAAATAAGAGCGAGACCAAATTACTTTCCTCCAAACACGGAAGGAACCACATGTAGAAACATAAGTCAGTTGGCACCTCATTCTGATTTATTCTAGAGATATTTTGTGCCTTGCTTCGCTGCCCTGCATCTTTATGCAGATCTGTGCCTGGCCAACCCCTGCACACTACAAGATTCAGCTGAAGGAAGCAATGACTCTCTGTGAAGCCTGGCCTAACTCAACCCATCCCTAACAACCCTCTAGGCTCCCTTCAGTATTCTCCAAATTTCATGTAGACTTCAGGATCACAATTATTTATAGCCCCTACCAATGTTGAGGCATTTATCCATTTGTCAGTCTGTCTGCCTCAGATAGACTGTGAACTCCCAGGGCAAAGGTCTGGTCTAATGCATCTCTGATTCCACATGGTCCCAGAATAGAGACTGAGATAGGGTCTGTTTAAAAAAAAAAAAGTCTGTTATATTAAATTGAACAGTTAACTCTCTGCCAACTGCTGTTTAGATAGATGCACATATACATGTATGCGTAAATATATGTGTGTACATACATGGGTAGACACACAAAAATGCACATACGATCATGATTCTAACCCAAGCTGACGGCAAATCGACTTTTATCGCACAGCCTGCTCAGCATTTTCCTTTTTTAACGTAGGTAAAGAACAGAATTTCTTGACCCAGTCCCAAGAACAGATTTCTCTGGAGGTGGGGGATATATGAAGGCAAAAAAACAGGAGGTGATTTGTAAGGGAAAATGAAGCACATGGCAAGTTAGACTCCCCAAGGTTCTTAAAATGGTAGTTAATTGAATCCAGTGTTCCAAGACCTTAATTTCAAACAAGGTCTTTGGGAAAAACAGTTGGCTGTTCTCCCTCAGGCAAAATGAAAGCCCTTTTCCTTCACTCTGAGACCTAACAAAGCTCCCAACTTCTTCCTTAATCCTTGCGCTCTTGGGGTAAGGCTGCACCCTCGGGGACTTTCAAAAGCAGGCTCTGAGCCTCACTTCCTTCTCCTGCTCCCGCACCCCAGCTTATCGGCAAACCCCTATACATATTTTTTAATTCAAAGCTCTCTGCATAAAAACACCAGACTTCCAGGATTCAAGTCCATGCCAGTCTGACCCAGGCCATATGTGGGCCCCAGGTCTTGATTTGTAGCCAAGGTCCAAAGTGAATCTCTCCATCTCCTACAGTAATTTGCTTTGTCCTTTATTAGTAATTCCTTTCTTCCCGCTTGCATTAGAGCAACCTCATTCATTCATTTGAAAGTAAATGTTTACTGAATGTTTACTATGCGTTAAGGCTGAAGAGACACAGAATAATAACAATAACAATAATAATAATAATAATAATAATAATTTTTTAATTAAAAAAGTAGTTCGTTTGTGGCGTGACGGCTTAAGGACCCGGTGCCGTCACTGCTGTGCTTCTGGTCTCTGTCATAGCATGGGTTCAGTCCCTGCCCAGAACTTTCATATGCTCTGGGCACAACCAAAAAAAAAAAAATTTAAATAATAATAATAACAGCTAACCCGTATTGAATTTATTTGCACTGTAACAAAAATTAGATAAAAAGAAAATAAAATCTGTGTCATTATCTCATTTAACGCTCACAAAACTTCTATAGGTTCGGGACTGTTAGCGTTGCTACTCTAGAAATAAGGAAACAAGGAACAGAGAGAGTGAATGGCTTGTTAAATCAGTTTAGGATAATTTCATCTGCAAGTAACAGAAAAATCAGCTCAGTGTAGTTTAAACAATGAGGGGAAATATTATCTAATGACGGGAAAAACAATGTGGCAGCTCCAGAACTGAGGAATTCAGTAACTTCATACATGGGTTATTTGCAGCCTTTCATGAGCCCCTTAGTTCTCAGGTACTGTCCCTTTCTAGCTGCAACAAAGTTTCAGCAGTCTCAGTGATTCATTCAGACACAGTAACCCAGTGATAAAAGGGAGAGCACATCTTTTCTTAGTGTCTGTGTTATTTTCTTAGGGCTTCTATAACTAAGTACCACAGGTGACTTAAAACAACAGAATATATACTCTCTCTCTGTTCTAGAAGCCAAAGTTCAAAATCAAGGTGTCGGCACGGCTGTGCTATCTCTAAAGACTCTTAAAAAATGCTATTTTCTTGCCTCTTCCTGACTTCTGGTATTTGCCAGAAATCCTTGCTATTCCTCGGCTTGTAGATTCACCACACTTGTCCCTGCCCCTGAGAAATGGTTTTCCCTGCGTGTGTGGTCCTCTGTCCCTTTTCCTCTTCTTACAAGGACACTCATCATGTTGCCTTTATCGTCCACCCCACTTAGTACTGTTCTCGCATGGATGTCGGGTGAGAATGCTGAGCCCTAAGCACTTGATGTAGGTCCCCAGAACTTCGTCCCTTTGGAGAAAGAACTTGGCAAAGAGACTGAGGGTAATGAGGCAATTGTTTATTTAAAGAGAGAAGTGAGAGAAGACAAATGTGGAGAAAATACAGGCATAGGCAGGCTGGGGCGGGGGGTGGGGGAGGAAAGGCAGAGCGAAAGAGACACAGAGAGAAAAAGCAAGAGAGGAAGAGAGATGCACGTGCTTTGGAGGTCATTTAAATCACTTGTACGAGGGCAGTCCTTCTGGGCTTCCTCTGGCCAATCATCTCGCTCCATCTGGCTGTGGCCTGACTCGGGGCCCCGCCCTCGGGATGGATTTTAGCACAAGGGTCTCTGGGAAGTTGACAAGAGTGCAGTTGTCTGTGCCCCTCCTTTGTCTGACCCCGAGGAACCCTTCTGTGTGTGTGTAGTCCTGGAGGTCGCTTTGACCTCCAGGATGAGAAACAGATGGTCTCTATGTTTTATCCAAGCAGGATGCAGCTTTTATCTTGAAGTTATCTGTCCACAGGGAACGGATAACAGCTGCTCAGCCTGGGACTCATCTATGTCCTGCTTCAGTATGACCTCATCTTAACCTGATTACCTCTGCTAAGACCCTGTTTCCAAATAAGGTGACATTCGCAAGTACAGGGGTTAGGAGGACAAAAATCCAGCCGATACCGGTGTCTTATTTTCAAAGCTAGAAAACCTTTCTTGAAAGCCCACTAGTCAGTGCCTTACAGCTCATGGCTCAGAACTGCATCATGTGTCCAAGTATAAGTCAGTGACTGCCGAGGGGAACAGGGCTACCGTGATCAGCTTAGACCAATCAGGACCTACCCTGGAGCTTGGGGAAAAGACGGATCTCCCCCAGAGCAGTAAGTGGCTAGAAAAGGAAGAAATGCGTGAAAACTGATGAAATTGATGTCTCTAGGAAAAACAACCAACAATGTGAGCTACACTTGCCTATGGTCCCTCGTGAATACCTGATTCCAGGGCCTATGTTCTATGAGCTTTCAAACCTCCATTTGAACACCTGCCTTATATTTTGCAAGGCTCTGTGCTGTGGGATTTATAGATATCTTCTCCTTTAACCCATACCACAGTCCAATGAGGTACACACCACTGTTATTCCTACTCTTTTAATTTATTTACTTTTTGTCCATGCCCATGGCATGTGGAAGTTCCCAGGCCAGGAACTGAATCCAAGTCACAGCAATGACAATCCCAAATCCTTAATCACTAGGCCACCAGGGATCTCCCCAATATTCCTGTTTTAGAGATGATAAACTGAGTCATCAAGCCCAAAGATACACAGCCTTTGGCAGTAGATATTTATGAAATGCAGCAGTCTATGTGAAACTCAAAGACGAAAACCCAACTAATGTTTGTAAACCCATCACCCAGTACCATGCCTGATATAGAAAAAAGTTACCATAAATACTTGCTGCATGAAGATCTGACTCCACCCCCTTTTCCCAGAAAATCCTTTGTCAATTTTTTTGGCTTTTTTTTTTTTGGCTTTTTAGGGCCACACCTGCAGCATATGGAGGTTCCCAGGCTGGGGGTCTAATTGGAGCTGTTGCTGCCAACCTATGCCAGAGCCACAGCAATTCCAGATCCGAGCCGCATCTGCAACCTACACCACAGCTCACAGCAACGCCAGATCGTTAACCCACTGAGTGATGCCAGGGATTAAACCCACAACCTCATGGTTCCCAGTCGGATTTGTTTCCACTGCGCCACGACAGGAACTCCTCCTTTGTCAATTTTTAAGACATTCTAATTTCTACAAAGCATTTATTTCTCTTTTATCATGTCCACCAACATGACTAAGAAACTCGTATTTGTTCACATAAATGGAACTCTGTTCTTTTGCAGTAGAAATTAACCTTTAAGATGAGATTCTTTGCGCCTCTTGGCTTGTTTGAGCGCCCCCTCCACCGCCCCAAAAAAGGCTCTTGCCTCAGAATGGGCAGCCATTTGTCATTCTTGGGGAAGGGATGGCCATTGCGTGATTCATCCCCCCAGTTCCTTGCACTGAGTGTGTAACTGGAAAGCCATGTGTCCTGTGATCAGGGAAGAGGCGGAAGAGGATGGAGAGGACAGAACTTGGAAGGGAAGATTCAGGTGCTTCTTTGGTCAAGAAAGTTAGGAGAAGTTAGGAGTCTGATCTCAGGCAGACTGGATCCTTTCTTAGTTCAGCAGCTAAAGAGGCTGCCTCATGAACTTGGGTAGGTCACTTCCTTCTTCAGGGATGAGTTTCTTCATTCTGTGAAATGAGAGGATTAAACTAGGCTATGTTCAGACTCTCTTTAGCCAGGACATGCAAATCCTGGAAATCATGTCCCCCTAGGCTTACTGTGAGCATTTCATCTCTGCTTCTCCCTCTGCCTTCCTTCCTGGGTCCATTTGTTGATTCATGAATCTGGGTGGTGACAGTGATGTGAAAGACAATAAGCTAAAATAATACTTCCACTGAACAGTTTGGTTTAAAATTGCTTTCATGTTCACTATCCTGATTCTTTCTTATGACAACCCTGTGAAAGTACTAATTTTCCCATTTTTAAAAATCAAGACATTTGAAAATAATGGGGTTTGCCAAAAGGTACTCAGCTAATAAATGACAAATCCAAACCTGCAGTGATGGGTTTGGCTGCCAGTTAGTCCCCTGGAATATAACTCCTCAGCACACAGCATCTCACAGCGTGCTGGACGCCCCTGCTTCAGCAATGCTGGGACAACATTGACTCAACATTTGCCCTGAGGAGATGAAAGAGTGTAGACAAAATCGTTAACCTGGGTCACAAATACCTTTGTTATTTTAGAATTAAGCTGAAAGTCATCCACAAGGAATCCAGTATAAGGAAAAACTGTCTAAGAACAAACTTGTCTAAAAAAAAATGAGCTGCTTTAAGAGATAGTGAGCTGCTCATCACAGACAATATTCAAGCATAGGATAAATGAACTTGTGATAGGACCGTAGTAAACAGACTTTGGATAAGAAATTGCATTTAGTATCTTCTGTGAGATATCATTTGCACTGAGACGATCTGGAGATTTGTCCTGAACTTGTCTGGAGGTTTTCTTTCTAATAAAAAAAAATAAGTCTATACACCAGCAATGAGCAATTTGAATTGGAAATAAAAAACAGAACACTATATACATTAACATCAAAATTATATTGAATTCTTTGTATACATCTAGCAAAATATGCATGAGAGCTGTATAAAGAAAACTACAAAACTCCGATGAAAGAAGTCAAAGATCTAAATAGTTATTCCATGTTCATGGACAGAAGGACTCAATATTGTCAATATGTCAGTTCTTCCCAACTTGATCTATAGATTCAACATAGTCCAATCAAAACACCGGCATGTTATTTCACCAGTACTGACAAACTGATTCTAAACTAAGGTAGAAAGGCAAAAGACCCAAAATAACCATCTTTGCTCTTCTTCAATGAGAATTTTTTGAGCAGTGAAACTATTCTATATGACACAGTAATTAATATTGGATCTATGACAACATATATTTTTCAAAACCCACAAAATGTGCTACATCAAGAGTAATCCCTAACATAAACTTGAACTTGAGCCAATAATAAGTTGTCAATATTGGCGCCTTAATTTTGACAAAATGTACCACACTAGTACAAGATGTTAATCATAGGGAAACTGCATGGACGCAGGAGAGGGAGAAGATGCTTCATGTGCTCTGGGGTGTTCTAGCGGAAGCTGCACACACACATCCTGACAGTTACAAGCATGCCTCTGACATTTGAAAGCTGCCAGTCACTTGTCTCCTTCTTTGGAGGTGTTGGCTCAAATTCCTCCATGAGGGAAGATAACACCTTTGTTTAGGCAAAAAAA
>PVHT021183710.1:2744912-2771595 GCA_004024745.2 Catagonus wagneri | reverse complement strand
GAAACTGCATGGACGCAGGAGAGGGAGAAGATGCTTCATGTGCTCTGGGGTGTTCTAGCGGAAGCTGCACACACACATCCTGACAGTTACAAGCATGCCTCTGACATTTGAAAGCTGCCAGTCACTTGTCTCCTTCTTTGGAGGTGTTGGCTCAAATTCCTCCATGAGGGAAGATAACACCTTTGTTTAGGCAAAAAAACAGGGCATTTTAATTAGACAAAGGTAAAGATAGATCCTCTTCTGAAATGGAGAGACTCAAAATGAGAAAAGTTCTATCTGTGAGATGTGTTTCCAGGTCAAGGGTTTAAAGGGAGACTTGGTGTTTCTCCCTCAAGGTCTCCAGAGGGTTGAGGCTGGACCTGGGTTGGGAAAAGCCCACCTGTTCAAGGTGCTCCCTCCCTGGACTCTGGAGGGCACTTTGCTTGGTGCTGGGCCCCTCTTTGGAGGTACTGGGCTAAGGCCGTACCTCATGATATTCACCTGCACTGTTATTCCCATCTCCTTTCACAAGTTTTCAAGTAATGTTTTTAGAAATCACACTCTGGAGAATGAAAAGACAGACCTAGCCTCTGTTTACCAAAAAGCAATACTGAGGGAGTTGCAGCTCCAAGGAAAGGCAGACTTGGGTAAGCCAGAAACAGTCATAAAATACTCAGAACCCCAGGAAGGCAGGGCAGGTTGTATTTGATTAAATGACGCAGGCGGTAAGGGCTATGCAGGTTCTGGAAAGGGTGAGAATGCGGCTTGATGGATGGATCAGTGAAAACATCCTGTCTGCACCCTGAAATATGTGAGACTGGAGCACAGGGGGCCGAGAGGGCTTTCCTGGCAGATTCCTGTGTGAGCAAATGTGTCACAGCGACCCATTTCATAAAAAGTAACTTCCAGCTGAAAATGTCACTTGATGCAAATTTCAGGCCAATTTGGTAGCAAAGATATTGTCTCCTTTTAAATTTTAGAACCAGGAGTTCCCGTCGTGGCGCAGTGGTTAACGAATCCGACTAGGAACCATGAGGTTGCGGGTTCGATCCCTGGCCTTGCTCAGTGGGTTAAGGATCCGGCGTTGCCGTGAGCTGTGGTGTAGGTTGCAGACGCGGCTCGGATCCTGCGTTGCTATGGCTGCGGCGCAGGCCAGTGGCCACAGCTCCGATTAGACCCCTAGCCTGGGAACCTCCACATGCCGCGGGTGCGGCCATAAACCCGCGGCCATAATATGACAAAAGGCAAAAAAAAAATAAAAATAAAAAAAAAATAAATTTTAGAACCAGTTTGTCAGCCAGAAGGTGACCACCACCACCACACACACACACACACACACACACAGAGACACACACACGGACACACAAAGTAGTCACTGCAGGAGTCACAGAGTATATCCTCCTCACTCCAAAGCTATTTTTCCTTCACAGGCTTGAATGCAAAATCGTGCTTTCATATTTCTTTCAATCCAAGTCCTGTGGATCTGCTTAATAAGATTCAGATTTTCATTTTTTCCATCTCAGAACTGAAGGAACAGGATACTCCAGGGGTTGGCCCTGCTTGAATTCTCAGCAGACTTGACAATGGAAAAGTTCAAACATTATGGCCTCCAGTCATTTTCTAAAACAAACAAAACCAAAGCAGGCCTCATAGGCTCTTTCATGCCTTACATGACTAAAAATCCTCTCCCTCTTATTTTCCCTGATTTATTTATTTTTCTCCCTCCTCCACATATTCTTCAAAAACATGTGAGTCATGCATACACTGGGAACTCGACTGACAATTCCCCACATATCAGTGTGAAATGTCAGTAAGCAAATTAAGCAAAAGTTCTGGCTGGGGAGATAACTCGAGGCGAAGAGCTACAGGAGCTGTTTTTTCAGATCTAGTTTCCCCCGGGGGAGAGAGGCCAGGCGAGAGGCTGAGACCAGAGAGTGGAGGCAATTGTCAAGGACAAAGCTCAGGGCTAAAACGGCTGGCCGGAAGACGATCTGAAAAGAGGCAGGAAGTTGGGGCAAAGCCAAAGCCATCTCATGAGGCACTTGGAACAGTGGAGGGAGGAGAGAGGATGAAACGAGGCAGGGAGCTATCCCAGCACTGGTCCAGCTCAGATGCTGCTCTCTGCAGTCTTTGCAATGTGGCAACCAAGAACCATGCACCCACGTCCTCTTCCACAGGTACCCCCATCACTGCCTCAGCTTAATGGAGAACAGGCTTGCCCTTGGTAACACTGATGTCCTTGCAGTCATCTCAGATGGAATCTGCCCATTCTCAACACTTCCCTCTACATCGCCCCCAGTTGTAGTCAGCATGCCGTTCCCCCGTTGCATATGCTCTTATGCCAGTCCCCCTCCTCTTGAAGCTCATGTATTCCACCTGCCCCAGCATCTGTCCCCACCATGTGGCCCCTAAACACTGCTTGGACATTATTCATTCTACCAGGGATCTAAATGACGGTCAGATGGTGATGCTAGTATCCATCCCGCATCATCCTGGATGACTTCAACATTCTCAGGTCCACGGCGTCCTCATCTCAAAGTCTTTCCTCCCCTCTCCATCCGGCACTCTCTTCCATTCATCATTCTACAAATAGTAACCAGCATCTACCACTCACTATGCACTGGGCATAGTGCTAAGGATACCAAAGTGAACACAGTCCCTGCCTCCAAGGAGCTCATAGAGAAAGAATCACATAGGAGAAGGGTACATAGGAACTCAGTCTGGTTGTAAGGATGCAGCAACAGGGCCCCTCTCAGCAGAAAGGCAGGACCTACAGTGTTGAGATGATGGAAAACCCAGCTAGGCTATAGCAGAAACCAATTAGTGGACCTCGTTGGTGGACCCCATCAGTGAAGCCCATAAGAGGGGTCCAACTCCAGTAGAATATTGAGGACAATTGGTGTTAGCTACAGAGGGCCTCACAAAACCTGTTGAAGCTCAGTTTAAGTTTTCCAATGAGGAAAAAACTGATTATCAAACAGAAATCAAGGCAGAGTTCCAATCATAAGCACAGGATCTTATTCATCTATATAAGCTGGCATCTAATACTATGCTAGCTCATGGCAGGTGTTTAGTAAATGTTTTTCAGACAGAACTCATCTCTGACGAACATAATAAGCATGATAAAGCTCAAGAGAAAAGCTACAGAACAATCTACAGAGCACCACGCAGGCAGGGTGGATACTGAGCAAGACCAATTCTGAATTCCACTTACCTGTTTGGATGGGGCTCCTAAAATACTCTAGGATTTGGTTTTCAGCTTGGCTAAAACTATGGATGGGAAGTGATCAGCATTAGGAGTTTAATAGACTCAGGATCACCAGGGTTAACTTGGATCAGTCTAGCTCAGAAGCCATGTGTGGTACCAAGAAGAGCCTGAAACAGAAGCAAACTCATCTTCTGACTGAAGCCTTTTCTACATCTTTTGTTGTGACAGGAACCTACCAGCTTACTGACCACCAGCCTCTAGAGCTGGAACCCCCAACCTGGGTCCCCAGCAGAGTCCCCACCAACCCACAGAAGTCATCCAAGATGACCAGGGGATTCACAGAGCACTTCTATTATCCTTAAAACCCTAACAGAATTTAAAGCTGTACAGATTAGCCCAAGTATCCTCGTTTTTTAGGGAAATTAGAACCAGTTTCATGTGCTAACACCAGACATGTAGATCAGAAACTATGATTAGAGCTCATATGTGCATTTGATTAAATTTGAATGGGGAAATGAATTAAATATTTATCGTTAAGTGCAGTTTGCTTGACAAAAATCTTTCAAAACATGTTATATTTTGCAGGGAGTTAAGAAAAGAGGCCTCTTTGGTATAGAAAGTTTGGAAATCATTTGACAAAAAACTAAAAGAAGATTGTATATTTCACCAGCTCATTACATGGGGCCAGAAGCATCTCATTCGCTGCCTTAGGAGATGCTGAAAATGTATTAATCCCGGGCTCCTCTTCAGAGAACTGCATGGACTTGGACAAAAGGAAGCTGATTTACAAATCAAGCGTATAACCTGCCTTTGCTATACAAAGAATATCTGAGGGCAATCAGAGAGTTAAGGAGGGTGTCCTCTTCATCGAAGTATTCAGCTTTATTCATTGCCCATAATTCTACACGTGCTTTCATAAGAGAACACAAGCTTGAGATATTAACAAACATGGATTTGAAACCCAGCTCTCCCATGTACCATGTACATGACTTTAGACAAATGCATCATGGAAGACATGTAGCTATGAAGATCAAAAATGCCAATAAATAGTGTTTTAAAAACTGAGAGTGTCTTTCTCATATAAAAAGAAATCAGATATAATAATCTCAGAATGGACAACTTCCTTAAGGAAATCATCCAGAAACACGGTTCCAGTTCAGTTTCTGCTCCTGAGTATGCATGTAAGTGTTCATCTTCTTTGTAGCAAAATCACTGCTACCAGTCCAGTCATTGCATCCATATCCCAGGTAGGAAGACGAGGAAAGAGAGAAGGGAAGAATTTATGCACTAACTAAATCTATTATTATCAGGAGATTTTAGCTTATTTGGAAGCCTCATTTAGTATAATTTTGCTTATGTATTTTCATTAGCATACTGCAGGAAGACTATGGATGATAATCAATTAACAAAGATTTGACATAAAAGAAAGTACATAAATCAAGTATATAAACATATAAATATCAAGACTTTTTCCTTTTTTTTGCCTTTTGTTATAGGGCAGCACCTGCAGCATATGAGGTTCCCAGGCTAGGAGTCGAACTGGAGCTACAGCTGCCGGCCTTCACCACAGCCACAGCCAGACCTGAGACATGTCTGCAACCTACTCCACAGCTCATGGCAACGCCAGATCCTTAACCCACTGAGCAAGGCCAGGGATCAAACCCACAACCTCATGGTTCCTAGTTGGATTCATTTCAGCTGAGCCATGACGGAAACTCCAAGATTTTCTTCTTTCAAAGTAAAGGTTCATATCAAAAATAACAAATTCTATTGAAACCCACAAAATGTTAAACTTAGTTAAGATGTTTTAGTTGTAAACATAGTTAACAATACATTTATATGAATTAATAATGAGGATGAAAGGAAGGAAAGAGAGGGTGAAGCAGGGATGAAGGGGCAAAGGGAAATGGAAAATCACATGATCACTTGTTGTTTTGAAGACTTGTTAAGTAGAATTAAAAGTAATCAAGGCTTTTTTGTACAAAGCATATCTGAGAGTATTTGAAGTCTTAATGAGTGATTTCTCTTTAGAGGAGTATTTCAGCTTAAAAGAAAACTAAGGAATAGTAAAATTAGAAACTCACATCTTGTAAATCCTAAAGAAATAATGGCTCTAAATGGCTGCTAGCTATCTAAATAAAGGAATAAACGGCTGCTAACATCACAAAAAGAGTCCATTAGACGAGATGGAAAAATACACCACCATCTGAAGATAGCGATACTTCTGCCAAAAACTTCAACCTATCAGGCTTCAAGATCTAACTACCAATTTACAGGAAATAGAAGGGCAGACGAACATGTGAAACGATGCTACAGGGATTTAATCAGAAAAACCCAAAACACAAGAAAGGTTATGGACCAAACAGGTAGTTTTTCAACAAATAAATTACATACGGATATAAAAGACTGCAGGAGAGAAAAGAGACTTTTAAAGACTCATGGTATATTCAAAAATTAAAATGTATGCAACTGATTTGACTACTGATAGAAAAAATATAAAAAGGAATATAAAATAATTGCGAAAATGTGAACACTAACTCAAATATTTCATTACCATATGTAATTATTTTTAATTACTTAGAGTAAAAATAGTATTGTCATTATGTTTCCTTAAAAAGTACTTACATATTGAATACATGCTAAAATCTGTATATAATAGCTGGGATTTGCTCCAAAATAATTCACCAGTAAGGGGGAAGTGGATGGAGGCACATACAAAGTAATATTGGCCATGAATGAATAATTGCTGAAATTGTATCATGTGTACACAGAAGTAATTTATTATACTACGCTCTCTACTCTTTTATGTGTTTGTGTTTGAAATTTTCCATAATTTTTTTGTCTTTTTTTGGGGGGGGTGTACCCATGGCATATGGAGGTTCCCCAGGCAAGGAGTTGAATTGGAGCTGTAGCTGCCAGCCTACGCCACAGCCACAGCAATGTGGGATCCAAGCCGTGTCTGTGATCTACACCACAGTTCACGGGAATGCTGGATCCTTAACTCACTGAGCAAGGCGAGGGACTGAACCTGCATCCTTATGGATGCTAGTCAGGCTCGTTTCTGCTGAGCCACAATGGGAATTCCATCCATAACCTTCTAAAATATTAACCAACCCCAGAATGACTAACATTAAATAAAAGTACCATTGGACTTTACCTAAAGTGAAGAAGAAACTATTCTAAGTAAATCTCTTCCCTGATGGAACTGGCTAAGATTTCTTCCCAGTGCCCTTGTGGGGAGACCCTGAAGTGGACAGAAGCAAAGGGTCCTTATGAAGAAAGTAAGAGTACAACAATACATAATTCCTACGCAAGAAATTTCTTGTACCATTTCCTTGTATAAACTTTTTTCGACATTATATTTTTTTAATTGAAGTAAAGTTGATTTACAATGTCATGTTAGTTTCAGGTGTACAACACAGTAATTGAATTATATATTATTACATATATACTATATTTGATAATATAGTTTTCTGTGCTGTACAGTAGGTCTTGCTGATTACCTGTTTTCTTTAGTAGTATGTATATGTTCATCCCAACTTCCTAATCCACCCCTCCTCTCCCTTTGCCCTTTGGTAACCATAAGTTTGTTTTCTATGTCTGTGGATCTATTTCTGTTGTGTAAATAAGTTCTTTTGTATCTTGGTTTTAGATTCCACATATAAGCCATATCACATGATATTTGTATTTCTGTTACTTCACTTAGTATGATAATCTCTAGGTTCATCCACGTCACTGTAAATGGCATTATTTCATTCTTTTTATGGCTGAGTGGTATTCCATAGATATATATGTATATCTTCTTTTTTAATTTTATTGAAATATAGGTGATTTACAATGTTGTGTTAATGTCTGCTGTACAGCAAAATGTCTCAGTTATACATATATATTCTTTTTCATATTCTTTTCCATTACGGTTTATTATAAGATATTGAGTATAATTCCCTCTGCTATTCAGTAGGACCTTGCTGTTTATCCATCCAATATTTATGAGTTTGCATCTGCTAACCATAAACTCTCGGTCCTTTACTCCCTCACACTCCATCCCTCTTGGTGACCATAAGTCAGTTCTCTATGTCTATGAGTCTGTTTCTGTTTTGTAGGTAGGTTCATTTGCATCATATTTTAGGTTCTACATATACATTATACCGCATGGTATTTGCCTTACTCTTTCTTACTTCTCTTAGAATGATAATCTCTCGGTCCATCCACGTTTCTACAAATAGCATTATTTCATTCTTTTTTGTGACTAGTATTCCATTATTTATAATATAATATTCCATTATATGTGCACACACACACACACACGGTATTTATGTGTACCATGTCTTTTTATTTATTCATCATGAATGCATATTCAGGTTGCTTCCATGTCTCGGCTACTGTAAATAGTACTGCGGTGAACACTGAGGTGTATGTATCTTTTCAAATTAATTTTTTCCAGTTGTGTGCCCAGGAGTGGGACTGCAGGTTCATATGGTAACTTTATTTTCCGTTGTTTAAGGAACCTCCATACTGTTTGTTATATAATTTTAAGTTCTGAGTTTTGAGATCTCTTCAGCTTGTATTATAAATACCTCACTGTATGATCCCACTTTACACATAAATCAATATATACTTGCCCCAAATGATCAAAAGCCCATAAATAGTCCCTTCATAGAGTATTTTGACTTAGCAAAGTTTCTTTTTTTCCTCTCTCCAGTTATGTTCCAAATTACACATTCACATATATTTTCACACAATTTTGAGGTTTTAAAGAAAATAAAATGTGACCACAGAGAAGTAAGAAAATTTTCATGACATTCCGAATGAAAGGTGTTTGTTCACTTAGTTGGCAATTACTTGAATGCTTATTCTCCATTGGACCTTGTTCTGGGTTCTAAGAGAGGTGCTGAGGAAAACAAAAGGTACAGCCTTTGCCTGGGGGAGCTCACAGCATGGGGAACATGGGGACACAGAGCACACACCAAAAACAATCATGAGCACCTGTAGATGATGACCTAAGTTAGTAGCAGCATTATTCTCAGCTGCTGAGGTGGAAGCATTCCCATTGTCTAATAGAGATATGTATAAACAAAATGTGATCAATCCATACAATGGAATATTATTCAACCTTAAAAAGGAAGGAGAAGGACATTCTGGCATAAGCTACAACATGGATGAAACTTGCAGATGTTGCACTAAATGAAATAGCCAGTCACTAAAGGACAACTACTAGGTGAGTCTGCTTGGGGACCTATTGTCTAATACCTACAGAGCTTCAGTTTTACAAGATGCAGAGCTCTGTAGATGTATGTTGGTGGTGATGGTAGCACAATAATATGAATGTACCCAATACCACCGATTTGTACGTTTACAAATAGTTAAGATGTAAATTTTATGTTACGTGTGTTTTGACACAAATAGAATTCTTTTTAATTACAATCTAAAGTAAATACCACAGAGGAGAGTTATGCCACTGTTTAAGTGACATGAGTAGCTGCCTTCCAGTATCTATCCCTCATCCTCTCCTTCATAATATAACCCTTATTTGTTTAGAGGTCCATTTCACCCCTACATAGCCACAATGACTCAGGAGATACTAACACCTTTTCTGCCTTTACCAATGTATCTCAATTACTCCAAGCCAATCACATAATGATACCACTCTGACAACTATCATTGGTTTGAGGAGTGGTACTTGAAACATGTTGGTCCAATCACATTGAAGTAAAGCATTTATGTTCCATAATTGGAGGAGATGGAAACAAGGAAGTAATGGCTGGCTCCTTTGTTGCTGGCAGGCTTTTTGTGAACATGAGGGGAACATGTTTTCGGCTGAAGGTAATTCAGGGAACAAATCATGGAAAAACTCAAGGAATCCTGTCACAGAGAAGTCATTGACATTGCTGAACCACCAAACAACCAACTCTGTAGACTTTCCTACCTCTGGACTTACTGTTATATGAGATAATGCATATGCTTATTATATAAGGCATTTTAAGCTGTCTTTCTGATAGTTCAGACCAAGTCACCCTACCTGAAGTAATAATAATACCAAAGAAGTAATGAACAGAAGTAATCATATTAGTTGCAGAATTCAGGACACGTAGCATTCAGGTTAAGACAGGAGCACATGCACAGTCTTGTGGCAAAGGGAATGGCATTCCTATTCAGAAGTAAAAGAAATCCAATCAGGCAGAAGCTCGGGCTTGGTGGGGTTTGGTAGGCGTGGGGGTCATGGAGAGAACTATGTTACAAGATAAGGTTGAGATATGGGGGAGCCAGATCCTATATGTAGGTCCTACTAAGACTTAGGTCTTGCCACAGGTATGAAAAAAAAAAAAAAAGAAAAAGAAAAAGAAAGACTCAGGTCTTAGTCCTAATGATTTCCAATAGATACTACAAGGTGGACATCTGATTGGAAGAAAGCCAAAATGGAGGCAGAGAAATGAGTATTTTAGGTAAAAATGATGGTAACAGACTAGGGCAGTGGCTGTGGAGATAGAGAGTAGATCTGCAAAGTTTTGAAAGGCAGTATCAGTGGAACTTGGGGCTGGGTCATGGAAGAAAAGGGAGGTGTCCAGGATGATTTCTAAGTGTCTGGATGTGACAGGATATCTGAAGAGCTTTTATAGTAGAGTTCACTGAAAGAAAAACCTGACTGGGGGAGAAAGATATTAAACTGTAAGCAAGAATAGAATTAATACCTAACTTCAGGTTGATTTAGATAGATAATTTTGATACAATTATAATCAACAGAAATAGCAACAGCTTCCATTTACTAAGCCTTTATTGCGGGACAGAATCTATTCAGTGCACTACAGTTTATATGCATCATGGCAACAGACTCCATTTTCCCAAGAGCACCACAGCAATAACTCATCATTCTCTTCTACAATGTCACCTCACCCCTGCTCCCATCAAGAGGTGGTGTCTTCGTCCCCACCTTGAATCTGGGCAGGCTTACAACTGCTTCAACCAACAGAATGTATCAGAAGTGATGTGCTGGCTTTCTGAAGTGAAGACATAGAAAGCCACACCGCTCTGCCTCGTTCCTTTGGGATACTCTCTCTGGGAGAAGGCTGACACTGGAATGGCAGTAAACCAGCACTCTAGTTGTCAGAGCTCCTGGCCAACAGTCAATGTCAACTTCTCGGCTGCACGAGTGGGCCACCTTGGAAATGCACCCTCCAACCCCAGTCTGGTCCCCGCAGCTGCAGCCATGAGAAACAGAAACAAGCCATCCTCACAGAGCCCTTTCCAAAATAACTGATGGAGCTAAATAACCGATTGTGGTTGATCTTTCACAGCACTAAAATTGGGGGGTGACTTGACACTCTCCCTCCACTGTATAGGTAAACAGATGAAGACTGACAGAGATTGATATAATTGACCCAGGCTCACCCAGCTTGTGGGCACAGGAGTCAAAATTCAAGCAAAATCCCTGTGGCCCAGAGTCTGTGCTGTTCCTTCAACCTCATTGCCTCCGCCTTTTTGGTCCCAGCCCCAAATGCAGTGGCAATTTCTATTCAAAATCGTGCACCTTACCCCAAAACATGTCTTCAAATCCTAACCTCAAACACATACATTTTGAAAGTAATCTATTCCACATAGCAACGGCAAGCCCCCCCAGTAAAACATGGACAATGGGAAGTGCTGGGAAAGTTTTGTGTATGTGTCTCCCAACACTCTTCCCAGGCGGCCAGGAATTGAAATGAAATTAAAACAGACAACTTCCATTTCCCTTCAAGAGAGATTTATGACCACTGTCTACAGAATTTCAAGCTGCGAAGTGAACTGTAAAACAAAACGGTTTAAAACAATATGTTTAAAGCACAGCAGTGTTATGTACAATTAATGTAAAAATGATCAGAAACAATAGCTGCTGAGTAGAAATAAAAAGAAATATGAGCTATAAAGGGGAACAGCATTTCATGAAGCCTAATCTATCAGCAGGAGCACACATCTGAGGAATAATCAGGCCTATGAATGATTTCAGTGCAACCTTCTGCTCAGATATCTTCAAGTGGAACTTTGATCCCTTTGCCGCCGCTTCAGTTCAGGTCCTTACCATTTTGCCCCCTGCAGCCTCTCTTAGCTGCTTATTCTATCCTTCCCAGCTTCGCCATCAACATCGTGCAACCCTCCCCTCGCCCATCCCTCCTTCTCCTCTTTTCCAGGGCCCCTCCATCTTCCGGGGACGCCCACCATCTACACCTGGTCAAGATAAATCTTGCTAATGCTCCAAGTTTCCACTCCCCTGCCACCTCCTCGGAAGTACTTCCCCCGGGGTTGTTTTCCACTCAGAGATGGGGTACTTTTCCGCTGAGTTCCTGCAGAACAGCCGACCTCACTCTGCAGCCACTCTCTTGCCAGCTCGTCAACCCACACTTACAAAACTCCCAGTCTGTAAGTATGCAGTCCTAGGGGCTGGAGAAATGATAGAAAACAAGACAGGGAGTGTTCCTGCTTCGGGAGACACACCTTCAAGAGACAGCGCCTCTCGACTGGGGGCTGTTTTCCCCCCAGGGACCATATGGCCAGCGTCTGGAAACACACTTTACTGTCCTACCTGGAGGATGCTACTGGCATCTCATGGGTTGAGTCCAGGGATTCTGCTAAATGTGGTACAGCTCAGAGAACTGTCCCATAACAGAGAATGATGGGGCCCAAAGTATTGTCAATGCCAAGGTCGAGAAGACTGATGCTCAACAGATAAATAAATACATAAGATCATTTCAGGATCTGGTGAGGGCCTTGAAAAAATAAAAGGGATGGAGTTCCTATTGTGGCTCAGCGGTAACAAACCCAACTAGTATTCCTGAGGACACAGGTTCAATCCCTGGCCCCGTTCAGTGGGTTAAGGATCCGGCATCACTGTGGCTATGGTGTAGGCTGGCAGCTGCAGCTCTGAATCGACCCCTAGCCTGGGAACTTCCATAAGCCATAGGTGCATCCCTCCCCCGAAAAAATAGGAAAATGTGATCCACTGCTGGGGCAAGACAGGAGAAAAGCCGCTCTAGAGAGAGAGCGGAGCCTGGAGAAGCTGAGATTCCGACTCCCCCAGTCTGGCTGGAGTCCGCAGTGTGTCCACTGCCTCTCTTGGTGTTCTTCCCGATGACACCTTCCAACTCTGAATACCTGCCAAGCACTGGGGATCCACCCAGAGACATGGTGTATTCACCACCTCTTTTAATCCATCTTTGTTCCCCCAAATTGAAATTAACTTGAGAACATGAGTTTTTATTTCTTATAAACTGTCTGCCACAGCCACGCACAGGAAAGAACAAATGAACAGGGATAAGTGATCATTGCAGAGCATGTTCGAGAAACTCAGGAGCTGACCTCGTGACCTCGGCCAGCCTAACTGTTACTTGGGGTCACATATCGGTTTCTTGTAGCTGCTGTAACTAAGTACCACAAACTGGGTGGCGTAAAGCAACTGAAACGCATTGTCTCATAATTCTGGAGGGCAAACGTCCAAAATCAAGGTGTCAGGAAGTCCATGCATCCTCAGGGAGTCTGGATAGAATCTGTTTTCTTGGGGTTTTTTGTTTTTTGTTTTTGTCTTTTTGTCTTTTTAGGGCTGCATCTGCAGCATATGGAGGTTCCCAGGCTAGGGGTCTAATCGGAGTTGTAGCTACGAGCCTATGCCAGAGCTACAGCAACGCGGGATCCAAGCCGTGTCTGTGACCTTCACCACAGCTCACAGCAATGCCAGATCCTTAACCCACTGAGCGAGGCCAGAGATCCAACCCGCATCCTCATGGATACTGTTCGGGTTTGTTAATTCCTGAACCACGATTGGAACTCCCTGTTTGTTTATCTTTTTAAGTTATGTTGAGGTATAGTTGACTTACAAGGTTGTGATAATTTCTGCCATGCAACAAAGTCACTTAGCCATACATACACACACATCCATTCTTTTTCAGACTCTTTTCTCATGTAGATCATCACAGAATACTGCGTAGAGTTCCCAGTGCTATACAGCAGGTCCCCATTGGCCAACCATTCTGTATACCTCAGTGCACACATGCCAATCCCAAACCCTCTAGCAATCTTTTTCTTGCCTCCTCTAGCTGCTGGTAGTAACTGGAAATCCTTGGCATTCCTTGGCATTCCAAGGTAGTTTCGCTCCTGCTGGCCAGCTGCCGTCCTCTCCCCATCTCTCCACCCCCAGCGTGGACAGAGACATCTCCCCTAGTTTCCCAAAGCACCCAAGAACAAGGCTGCTCTGTGAGACACATCCTCCTGAAAGCTTCAGGAATTGCAGCAGGGGATGAGAAAGAAATTCGCTCTCGGTCATCACTGCTTCTGAAGTTCATCAATCAAGCTCTCCCACGGCATCTCTCTCCTGGTGTAGACCTTCTGCCCAGTTGCTGGCACCCGAACTCTCCCAACGGAACCTCTCTCCAGCCATCTGCCCCCCACTCAATAACCAGGTGACAACCAGCATCCTCACCTAGTTCACTGACTCCCACCCACTAAGTCTCTGCCATCTCCAGGAAGAACCTCAAAAATCCCCATCATTGTACTGAACAGGACAATTTTAAATCTCTTGGACCTATCTCTCCATTCTAAAGTGGGCGCGGCTTTTATCTTTTATAACCCAAAACTCACTGAATAATTTAAAAAGTTTGAATTTTGCCACTGTCTCCTAGACTCCCAGAACATAGAAATGACTGCAGGCTTATTTTACATAGAAATTCTTGGAGTTCCCTTCATGACGCAGCAGAAATGAATCTGACTAGGAGCCATGAGGTTGCAGGTTCGCTCCCTGGTCTCAGTCAGTGCGTTAAGGATCCGGTGTTGCCATGAGCTGTGGTGTAGGTCCCAGATGCAGCTCGGACCTGGTGCTGCTGTGGCTGTGGCATAAGCCAGCAGCTGTAGCTCCGATTAGACCCCTAGCCTGGGAACCTCCATATGTCGTGGGTGTGGCCCTAAAAAACCCTGAAAGACCAAAAAAAAAAAAAGAAATTTTTCCTTCACACTACAAAGACTAAGTTCTATATATATATATATATATATATATATATATA
Source organism: Catagonus wagneri (assembly GCA_004024745.2). Taxonomy (NCBI): domain Eukaryota; kingdom Metazoa; phylum Chordata; class Mammalia; order Artiodactyla; family Tayassuidae; genus Catagonus; species Catagonus wagneri. The sequence continues at coordinate 2,757,387 of PVHT021183710.1, read as the reverse complement.
TATATATATGTATGTTTCTCATTTACTGATATGGGATACTAAGGCTAGAGAGGTTGGTTGATTTGCCGAGGAGCCATCCAACTGAACAAGCCTGAAGTATCAACAAATTAGAGCAGAGTTCCCATCGTGGCTCAACAGGTTAATAAACCGACTAGTATCCATGAAGAGGCAGGTTCAATCCCTGGCCTCACCCAGTGAGCTAAGCATTACACACTGTTTTGCAGGTCACAGATTCGGCTCAGATTCCACATTACTGTGGCTGTGGCGTAGGCCAGCAGATATGTCTCCAATTTGAGCCCTAGCCTGGGAACTTCCAAACGCCACAGGTGAAGCCCTAAAAATAAATAAATAAATAAATAAATAAATAAATAAATAAATAAATAAATAAACAAACAAAAACCCTACCTAGAGCAAAGCTCAGGTGAGTGGCTCACCTAGATCAGAACCCAGGTCTGAGGACTTGGCACCACTCCAGCTGTGTGTGTGCCTAAAAATGCCTAAAGGACATTTTCCAACTCAGCAAAGTGCCCTCAGCATTTCGGAGAAATTGCTGTGCCAGGTAAATGCCTCATCCTGGTTCCGACATGTTCTTTCAGATGACAAACTCCCACCATAGTCTCCCACACCAAGCTGTATCCTTCTCTGACTGTCTTTGAGCTGACCTTACCACTCATCGCTGCGTAAAGTATTCATCAGAGTTCTCAGAGGCCAGTAACAGAAAGAGACACTGGCCACTTTAGACAGGAAAGGGAGGTAGGAAAGGATATGGACAGCTCACAGTATTTTAGGGAGCACTGGAGAACCAGGCTTAGAACTACACATCCAAAAACTATCCCCAAAAATAGACTCTTAAGGAAACCTGCAGTTACCTGATCTAAGAGGGTGCAGGGTGGAACTAAGGGGGAAAGGAGCAATACCAGAAGCCTGGGGGCCTGGTGTGACAGTCCAAGCAAGAGATGATGAGGGTCTGAACTAGGGCAGGTGTTATTGAGGGAGAGAGAATGGACAGATTCAGGAAAGAACTGGAAGGACATTGATAATACCTACAGACTACTAACATGGGGGTGCAAGAGTAGGAAAGCCTAAGACCACGCCCTCATTGCTACTTGGGTAACAAGGTCTATGTCAATGTCACTGACACCATAGGTAATGCAGCTGGGGAGGTGGGGATGGAAGGCAGAGGAAGGGGACGAGAAGTCTGGGACAAGCTGATATAGAGAGAGCCGGGTACATCTCAGTGAGTACGTTCATCAGCAAAATGGACTGAAGCTAAGGGGAGTTGTTGGAAAGAACACACAGAATGCATGATTAAGAACTTGCTGGTGTTTTAAGTCAGTGGAATAAATACATGAGCCTTCCCAAGGAGAGATGGCAGAGAATAAAAAGGGATTGACACCAGTACAGGGATGGCCAACTCACCCCAGTTTGCTTGGGATTTTCTGGGCTTTAGAACTAAAAGTCCCACCATCATAGAAAATCTCCAGTCCCAGGCAAGTTAAAACCCACTCAGCAGGGGAAAGAAAATTAACAGAGAGGGTGGTGATTTGCCCAAGGTCATCTCACCAGTTGGTCGCAAAACCGTGGCTTGAACCCAGACTTCCTAATTATCCTCTGCCAGACAAGAGCAACACTGAATTAAAATGAAACACCACGGTCCAGATCCTAGGTTCCCGGTTCATTAAGTGTATGACTTCAGTAAACCAGTTAGTCCCTCTGAGCCTTATTTCCCTTACCTAAAAAACAAAGGAAATATATATATACTCCCTAATTCCAGGAAGAAATGTAAATCAAATAAAAACCTAGAGGTGCTGAGAAATGGAGATTCTGCCAGCAAGCTGACAAGGAAGGGGAAGAATTAACAAATGGACCGCTCCCTGATTTTGGAATCCAACCCCAAGGGTGCTGGGTCACTGACAGCCTAGACTTCGCATTGGTTTGAAAAGTTTAACCCTCACTAAAGTGCCCTCCCCACTCCTTTAAAAAATATGATCCTGCTACTAAAACTGTCGAGAGTAAAATATATTTCCCCCTGAAAATGCTAGTGGATTTATCACAACTGGGCCATTCATCTGTTAAAAAGCAGAATGGCATTTATTGCCAATTGCTCCCTTTATGGGAGAGAAGAAACAGGGAGCCTAATAAGCTTGGTTAATTTTTTTCTTTTATGGCTCCAGCAACTGCACTAAATATTCCATCTGCTTTTCTTACACGGTTTGGAGACAGCTCTGAACTTCGGAAGTACAGCAAGGAAGGTTCCAGCTGCCGAGGGAGGAGACGTAGGAAAGAGATTCTGAGAACCGACCCCAGGAAATGTCCCCGTGGAGGCTTCACATGATCACTGATCAGTTCACGACATCCAAGGATGCAGCTTAAAATCCACTGGTCAATGGGCAAGTATCTGTAATGACTGGGCTGAAATGATTTTGAAGTACTTTGGGTTAAGTCTCATAGAGAAGCAGAGTAGGTTTTTGAAAGGAAGGCTGTGGGGTTAGACCCTGACAATGTTTAACTGTGTGAACATGGTTGATATCTGGAGACATCCAGAAAGCCTATTTTAAGGGCTCACTCCCCACCATGCCACAGCCCGCACATACCCACCATGATGCTCCTGGCCATTTCATTCATCCAGCTTAAGGAGTTTGGGAGCATTTGCTAGAGATAACACTCTACTTTCTCTGAAGGGCAACGTTGCACAAAGGACATCAAAAGCCTGATTTTCCAGTCCCAGCTCTACCATGTGAAGGACCCTCCAGGCCAGCACTGTCCAAAAGAACTTCCTGAGATGATGGGAATATTCTAATATGCCCTATCCAATATGGTAGCCACCAGCCCTGTGTGGCTGATGAGTGCCTAAAATGTGGCTGATGTGACTGGGAAACTGAATTTTTAAGTTTATTTAATTTTAATTAATGTAAATGTAAATCTAAATAGCCACAGCTCAGATCTATCCTGTTTGAGCCCCAACTCCTGCATCAATAGAATAGCATCTATAAAATCTATTCTAAGCAAGGTTGCTCTGTGGATTGCATGTTATACTGCATGGAAAGCCCCAAGCCCGGTGCCCAGCATGGAAGCAAGTCTTGGTGAGACAATAAAGTAGGACCCCTCATGGATCTGTCTTCGTTTGGCCCCGGAATCAGTATCTTCAGGCTTGACATTAACTGGGGGTGTCAGGCAGCCCAAAGATTCTGACCAGTAGTTGTCCTACGGCCACGGAAAAGTAATCCATCTTTTAGCAAATTTTTCCATTGGTGGCCAAGAATGATCTGCCTGAGGAGATCTATTAACTGTTTCATGTGACTGAATATTTACAGGAAGTTAGAAAATGCTGACTTTGGCTAAAGAAAATGCCCCTCTGTGGAATTTCATGGCCAATTAATGCTCTGGAATTTCATTGAAGAGATTTATAGATAAAGGTTACTAACTACACAAGCACATTTTTAAACATGCCTCTACAAACTGGAGATTCTATTTGAGGTGTGGCACTGGGCTTTCAATGAGCAAAGGAGAGCTTGTTAAAAAAAAAAAAAAAGATTTATGGAAGTATAATTGATTTACAATGCTGTGATAATTTCTTCTCTACAACAAAGTGATTCAGTTATACACATACACATATGCGTTCTTTTTCAGATTCTTTTCCCATATAAGTTACCACAGACTATCAAGTAGAGTTCCATGTGCTATAAAGCAGTTCTCCATTGACTGTCCATTCCATATACAAGACGCCAGTCCCAAACCCCTCATCTATCCTTCCTCCCAACCTGGCCCCTTTGGTAACTGTAAGTGTGTGTTCAAAGTCTGTGAGTCTATTTCTGCTCTGCAAATAAGTTCACTTGTATTTTTTTTTTTTTTAGATTTTACATACAAGTGATATCATGTGATGTTTGTCTTTCTCTGTCTGATTTGCTTCACTTAGTATGATAATCTCTAGGTCCATCCACGTTGCTGCAAATGGCATTGTTTCATTCTTTTTTAAGGCTGAATAGTATTCCACTGTATATATGTAACACATCTTCTTTGTCCATTCCTCTGTCAATGGACATTTAAGGTGCTTCCATGTCTTGGCTATTGTCAATAGTGCTGCAGTGGACATAGGAGTGCAGGTATCTTTTTGAATTATGTTTTCTCCAGATGTGTGTCCAGGATGACAGCTCTTTCTAAAGAGGTTTCTGTAGTGAACAAATAGAGAAAGAACGTCATGCCATGAAAGCTTTTTTAGCTCTACCATTTTCTGGTCTATAAGCATCAGAATCTTCAAACAACAACAAGAAAAAGGAATGATAAAAGAGTCATGTAGCATTTCGGGGAAGACAAAGCTTGAGAGAGATACTTTGTGGTTTGTTCCATTCTGTTTCCTTCCACTGGCTCTCTTCTTCAGCTATGGAAGTAAACTGAAGCCTTAACTATTCATACTGCCTCTCTTCACAAGTGTGATAGCAGCAGTAATAAAAGTAATTATATAACTACTGTTGCAAAATTACTAATATTCCTAATTCTTCTTCCACAGACTTGAAAATAGAAGGATATGTGCTCTCTCCCTTCACCAGCTATCTATTTCTTTTGACACTTCTCATGTGTTAGAATTTCAAGTTCCTCCTGGTCCTAATAATTCAAGAGGAATCAAAGGATGTGCCAGACACTGGCTAACACCAGGGGCTGCAGCATGAGCAACACCTAGAACTTATCCGTCCTCCAACTCACTTCCATGGCGGTGATGGTGATAAAGGGGGCAAGTGGTGGTGCTGGTGGTCATATTACAAGTAAACAGTGATCATTCAGATTTTTGAGAATGACCATGAGTCAGGCACAATGCGATATATTTAGCATAGATAACTGCATGTAATCTTCATAACATTTTCATGAGGCGTTATCTACAAATAAGAAAATGGAAGCAAGACAAGGTAACTTCCTTGGAGTTCCCTGGAGGCCTAGAGGTTAATGGTCTGGTGTTGGCATTGCTGTGGCTTGGATCACTGCTGTGGTGCAGGTTCCACCCCTGACCTGGGAACTTCTGCATGCAGTGGACATAGCCAAAAACAAAACAAAAAGCAAAACCTCCCCAAGTAATATATAGGTGAAGCTGGAAATTAATCCAGGCAAACCGGATTGATTAAAGGCACTGCTCTTCCCCATTGTGAGTTAGAGATGGTAAGAGTGCAAGTTCTGAAGCCAGGAAAGAGGGACACCCATCCTGAAGACAGAGAGGCTGGGAAGAGGTTGTCACAGAGTTAGCAGTCCCAGAAAAAGACAAAGTAACCTTGACCTGAACGTGGAGAAATAGAGAATCGGATAGAAATACTTTGGGAACAAAAGATTCACAGATCTTGGGGCTGGATTGGATGGATAGGCAAAAACTTTCTCTTAGGGTGGGAATGGTAGATAAATAGCAAAGCCAGTGTCCATTGGGGGTAACAATAATGTTCCCGCAAATCTGCAAAATGCTGGAAAATCAAGCCATTGGACAAGAGGACTCAAATGCTTTTAAAAAGAAAGGATACAAAACTAAACATACTCTTACCATAAGATCCAGCAATCTCTTTCTTTGGCATTTACCCAAAGGAATTGAAATTTTGTGATCACCTATACATAGAACTTTATAGAGGCTTTTTTCATAACTGGCAAAACTTGGAGGCAACCAAGACGTCCTTTAATAGGTGAATGGGTCAATAAACTGTGATACATTCATACAAAGGAATATTATTCAGTGTTAACAAAAAATAAGCTATCAAGCCATAAGAAAGACACATACTGCTAAGTGAACCTTTAATGTATATTACTGAAAAGGCTACATATGTATAATTCCAACAATATGACCTTCTGAAAAAGGCAAAACCGTAAAGGAAGTAAAAAGATTAGCGGTCGCAGGGTGGGAGAGGGGAGGGGAAAGTGGGAAGGGAAAATAAATAACCAGAGCATAGAGAATTTTTAAGGAAGTGAAAATACTCAGTGTGATATTATATGATGGATATATGTCATTATACATTTGTCCAAACCCACAGGATGTACGGCACCAAAAGCAAACCTTAAGGTGGACTGTAGACGTTGGGTGATTATGGTGTGTCAATGCAGGCTCATCCTTGATTGAAAAAAAAAAAAGGAGTTCCTGTCATGGCTCAGTGGTTAATGAACCTGACTGGCATCCATGAGGATTAGGTTCGATCCCTGGCCTCACTCGATGGGTTAAGGATCCAGCATTGCCATGAGCTGTGGTGTAGGTTGCAGTCGCGGCTCAGATCTCGAGTTGCTGTGGCCCTGGCATAGACAGCCGGCTACAGCTCTGATTGGACCCCTAGCCTGGGAATCTCTATATGCCACAGGTGTGGCCCTAAAAAGAGAGAAAGACCAAAAAAAAAAAAAGTACCATTCTGGTCAGTGATGTTGACAACATGGGAAATCTCTGTACTTTCCTCTCAGTTTTGTTGTAAATCTAAAAGAGCTCAAAAAAAAAAAAGTTGTCTCTACATTTTTTTAAAAAAGACAATCAGTTTTGAGAAAATAAATTTTACCCTTGGCATCATCAGAACTAGCAGTGCGGACAACATTCTTCCCTGAAACCTGGCTCCCAAGCTCCAATGTCTTAAGCCACTTTTCACCTGTTAGTTTTCCCTCTGTCCTTAAAATATGCTCTTGTCCCAGATAAATTTGCAAGCTCTTACACTGTTTCAGAGGCCTCTTTTTTGACCTTTCAGTCTAGTCCTGCCTTCTCGGTTCTACTTCAGACCTCAGTGTCCGATTTTGGATTTATTGAAACCATAGGTACAGACCAGAGCTCTGCCTTCTGTGTGTAAGCATGATCTGAACTTCTTAGCCAGCCAGAAGCAGCTGGCATTTATTGAGCACCTACTGTGATCCAGGCACTGCCCTAGCCCTTAACATTTGTTAACTTAAATGCACTCCTTGCCTGACCCTATGAGATAGGTGCTCTTACCATCCCCAGATGGCGCTGGGGAAACGATCAAGCAACTTGCTAGGTGGTAAATAGTTAAGTTGGAATTTGAATACCAGCAGCCTGTTGCCAGATCCTGTGACTTAAAGCATTTAGTATATTTTTAGTTCAGTCCCTCAAGGCTTTATTGAGCTTTTCAATGTGGGAGAGGCTATAGCTTCCACTTTAGATAAGCAAAGTAGCAAGCATCCCAGAAAAGCAGAGTCCAAGTCAACTAACCCAGGTCCTGAATCAGCTAGGGAAACAAGCCCCAAGGAGGGACAGGGACGTTTCTAAGTTCATTTTTAAGTTCATTTCATGATGACAAAACCTGGACTCAAATCTTGGTCTCATTTCACTGCTCTTTCGATGACACAATGCAGTCCATGAAAGTACTTGGAAAATATCTGCTCTACAAGTTTATGATATATTTATTATTGTTAACATCATACCTCTCCCACCAGGCAAAACATTTTTTCACTCAATAGGTGGCCAACAGACACGTTTAGGCTATAAAAAGCGGACCTAGGGATATAATTTAAAAGTCAAGGTCTTCAGCAAGAAAGGCCTTTTTGGGACTATGAAAGGCGTTTCTGCAGCGCCAACATTCCATTAGTACGTCAAATCATTAATCATATTTTGTGCTTCAAGTCAGCCCGATGCCTTTGCCTGTAAACTTCTAACAGATTGGAAACAGGTGACTGGCTTCTCAGACGCTCCTTCGGTACTGAAGCACTTGGGAAAAACTGCAGTGGGTTAGTCACCCGGTCCAGGCTAATGGGGGCCAGGACTGCCATGAAACCTCATTGTGGAATAGGCTGATGTGTCACGGGAGCTCATGGATTCAACTGCAGAAGTCCACTCGGGGACCCAAGGTGACCACGTGACAGAGCAAGAAACTAAGGTTCCCCAGGGGCTGGGTGCACAGTCACTGAACTAAAGATTGACAGAAGTAGAAACCAAACTCACATCTTACAACTTGAAAATTCTAGAGTATTAATCAAATGCCTTCACCCTAAACATATAATCCCATTATGCTGGGGAAATAACAGATGGCGAACTGAAAAGTATCTATTGAGCAAATGCCTTTTGTCCAAAACTAGACTATCCTGGGGTTTCATAGGAACTGGTTGATATGATTTAAGCCTCTCAGAGTGTCTATATCAACACTTAGCATTAGAAATGTTTGGAAGAAATCTCTAACGATTCTCAATTCTTGTATGAATCTGAACCCATATTTAGGGGGTTCAAATTCTGTCTATGACACTTATTAGCCGTAACACTTTCTATCTTGACTTTGGGCAAGGCAATAAATCTCTCCTAAACCTCAGTTCTCCCCTCTGTAAAATGGAATAATATTGGTACCTATCTCCTAGGGCTAATGTAAAGATTAAATGAGTCAACATCATAAAGCCCTATGGCTTGAATGAGTGTGCAGTAAGCATTTTTGAATATTCACTATGTCTCTATAGATTGGAAAGTCAAGGCTGACAAAGGGTCAATGCGCCCAGAGGCTGTGCAGGCAACAGCGAAACAAATCGAAGTTCTGCTGCTGTGACGACACACAAGCTGTGATTCACAAGCAATCCTTGAGCTACCCTGCCCGTCTGAGAAATGGGCAGTTCTACACAAGACATTTGGTGAAAGTACTTGTTTGGTTGTAATAATCTGTTTTTAATCTTGTGTGTAAATGAATACAGAGGTTAGTCGGTGGGTGCATATTAATCTTGAATACATTTGAATTAATCAGATCTTCAGCCTATGTAAATTGATGATTTATAATGATATTAGCACAAATTGCACAGATAAATCATTTTAAAATTAGATTCAGGTCTCCTTAAACTGCAAGGACTCTGGAGATTGGAATGTAACTTGAGACGACTTTCAAAAGTAGATGGATCTGGCTGTAGCTTAGGGGTGAAAGCAGAGGATGGGGTGACCAGGGGGCAGTGTGGAACCACATTCTATGAAGGGGAGATGGTAACAGGACCTGCAAGGTCACAAAAATCAGAAAAGAGCAGAAATTAGCTCAACACTGAATCCACTATACTTTAATTTTTTAAAAAAGTGGGGGAGAAGAAAAGAGCAAGAAAAAAATCAATGAAACAGACATTCTGAATTTCACAGTTCATTTTCTGGCTTGGGACAGAAAAATCTCAAGATTCTGATTTCAACTCAATGCAGCAAGGAGGAATTAAATTGAGGCAGTTTGATGAAGAAGAAAGGTTTCTGCTTGTTCCTCCACGTGTTGATCTTGGGCAAAATGACTTTGCCGAGGTTGGTGATGTCATCTGAAAAAGGGCTTTATTATCCCTAGTTGAAATATTGTTATGATAATTAAATAATATTGGATGAAATCCCCAGTTCATGCAGACCAGGATAGTAATTGAAAGAATGGAGTCAGCTGCCTGGGTGCAAAGCCTGCATTGCCACTTCCTAGCTGTGAGACTTTGGGAAACTTACAATGGAGCCTCAGTTTTCTCAGTTGTAGAATGAGGATAGATTTAGGGCCCATCTCTTAGGATTAGTGTGAGAATTAAATGCAAACATGCAGGTCCTGTAACTGAGAGGTCACTTGGCAATGTTATTAGGATAAATGATAGTCATTGATGTTACCCGGATTCCTGAATGGTGATACTGTGAAGCTGGCTTAGGAAGAAAGAAAGGAGAGACAGGAGAACTGGGATGAATAAATATACCAACGAACAGAGAATATGTGACCAGAAGGTCAAGAAGGGGAGGAAGAAAATAACTGTAGAGGGCAGCAAATATATGGCACCTGGACCCCAACTGCTTTCCCTCATGGGTATGTGTTATGGAAGGGGGCACTATTCTCCAAAGAGCTTGGAGTGAAGATGAACTAACCTGGATGCAGGGCTTCTCTGCTGTCTCGCTGTAGAATTAGGATGTGCCATTCCCTGCCCCCCACCCCACCCCACCCCCGGCACATCAATGTTTTCTCCAGTCAGGAAGCCCCATTAAGCTTCAATGTTGAGACTTAACTGGGGATTCTTGACGGAGAATGATTGCTTGAATCACTGGCCACAGAGTCAAATTCAGCCTCCAGCCTCCCTTCCCTAGCTAGAGATGGAAAGATCCAGCAGATGTCCCATGGGTCAAAGCCCCAACCCTCTAGTGACGTGGCTTGTCTTTCCAAAATGATCAGGTTCCACCCCCAATCACTTCATTAGCATAAACTCAGGTCATGTCTGAACAGCATAACAAAGACAATCCTAAAACTAATGAAATTCCAAGGATTTAGCGTCCCTTCCCCAGAAGCCAGGACAAAGACCAGTCACATTCTTTATTATACAGTACTAGTCCTCTGGTGCCAAGCACAACTGCACCTAAACATTTCATACGTGGATCTATGAAGTGTCGTTCATACCAAGGAGGCTTACCCTAATAGATCTGGGCTCACATGTGACCAAAGAAAGTCACACCTTAGACGTGACTGCGGAGGGGCTGTTCTGTCTTCTCTGGGTACACATTAGAAAACTTATTTTGCTCTTCTAAGTATGTGCCCTTGTTTCCGTTCTCATTGGTCCTCATTGTGTAATTACATTTTGATTAAATATAAGTTGATTCTGCCATCTTTCCTGGTAATTCAGTCTAATCCATAGAAAAAAATATATATACCCTATATCTGCCCCAAGTTTCCCATGTAGCAATGTGAATACAACGAAGATACATGCTGTAGTTATCAGGTCAGGGAGATCTGGATTCAAATCCCAGTTTTACGTCACAGTCTATGTGTCTTCTACATCACCTCCCTGCGTCCCTCACCTCTCCAGCACGCACTTGTTCTCCTCGTGATGACTGCGATGCAAGAGGTTTGGAACTGGCACACACCGCATTCTGTTGGTCAAAGCAAGTCATAGGACTGAACCTAGATGCAGAGTGAAGGCACTCAAAAATGACATGAGAGAGGATGTCAATGTCGGAAGGAAGAACTGGGGCCATTTTGGAATCTACCAAAATAACCAGGGCTTTGTGAGGATATACAGCATACTGGATATTTGCTAAGGAGTTTTCATGCATTAAAATACAATAGTGTTATCAGGAATTTGTGGCCTTACACAACTTAAGTAACTTGCTGAGGGTCCCAAGACTACTGAGAGGCAACATTTGTTTCAACCCCAAAGCATCTGACTCAAGATTCTTAAGTTCTTATTCCAAAATTACGGAGCCCTTATCAATCCCCGATACTTGGATGAAGCTAGGAAGGCAGGCAGAAACCACAGTCACATGACATTGGAGTGCCCATCTGTGTGATATAATATAACTCTCCTTGGGAAGAATGTCATACCCCCCTCATTATCTGGTCCTATTTATCCAGAATGCCTGGTTTTGAATTCCAGTGCTATCACTTGTTAAATGTGGTGAGGTTGGATGTGTTACCTGACAATTCTCACTTTCCACATCCATAAATTAAGGGGAACAAATTAAGGAGTTCCCATCGTGGCTCAGTGGTTAACGAATCCAACTAGGAAACATGAGGTTGCGGGTTCGATCCCTGGCCTTGCTCAGTGGGTAAAGGACCCAGTGTTGCCGTGAACTGTGGTGTAGGTCACAGATGCAGCTCGGATCTGGCGTTGCTGTGGTTCTGGCATTGGCCGGCAGCTACAGCTCCAATTCCACCCCTAGCCTGGGAACCTCCATATGTCGCGTGTCCGGCCCTAGAAAAGACAAAAAAAAAAAAAAGAGAGAGAGAGAAACAGGGAACAAATTAAAATATCCAGCTTAGAGAGATGTTGTATTAAATTAAATGCTATGATAGGATAATTAATAATTATTTATAATGTTTCCTAATATTTATATAGGATTTACTATGTTCCAGGTACTATTCAAACGACTTTTCATAAATTATTTCATTTAATCCTCACAGGGACTTATACGCATAGTACTATTATTCTTCTCGGTTTATATACAAGGAATGAAGAGCTTAAACAATATTCCTCAGGTCACAGAGCTAATAAATAGCAGAAGTGGAATCCTAACTGGGCAATCTGGTTCTTGATATCTACTTTCAAATCAAGAATAGTCTTATTGCCGACAACACAAGTGATTTTTTTTATTGTGGCTGATGTTGTGTTATTTCGGAGATGCTGCTCATGAATTATGACTACACTAGGGTCCTGCCACTGGGCTCATTAACCCCCTGCCTGAGAAAGGACAACCTAATGGCTGGAACAGAACCAGATAATGGACTTTGAGGACCCCCGCTTCCTGAAGAGGAAAGCTGAAACACCGTGGCTGCAGGGCTCCCACCCAGGCTGTTCCCCTCACTGCAGATTAAAACAAATAACTCTCAACGGGCCCGCTTGGGAGGCCTTAAACTAGATCTTCTGGCAAAGGAGGCAAAGGAGGCACTTAACACTTGAATTCATGTCCCCGAAGTGTTTGCTGCTTCTAGGACGACTGATCTAAATGGCTCCAAATAAATAACAATGAACTGGACATGCAGGTGTCCTCAGCTTCCAGAACTTGAGGTATTGGGGTGAGCACCACACACACACACACACAGAGTCATCCACACACACACACACA
>PVHT021183710.1:2696663-2743912 GCA_004024745.2 Catagonus wagneri | reverse complement strand
ACACACACACACACACACACAGAGTCATCCACCACATACACACACACACAAACACACACACACAGAGTCATCCATCTGTAAATGCCTTATGGTGAAGACTCCTATCTTCCCAAAGGCAAATCTTGTCCTCCTTGATTTTTTAAACAGAGACTAGTGGATCCCAGGAACAGAGCTTCAGTTTCATCTAATCATAACTGAATAATACAGCCGGGAACACAGAAGAAAGACTGACTAGCTCACTCGAGGTCATACTGCTGGATATAGTAGGAGCAATGACCATCCCATATTTTCCCGTATCCTTTGTCTCTGCCTTTGCAGTCAGAATAGTGTTTGGGAAGAGCTTGTTACAGAATCAGGTTCATTTGGCCCCCACACAGCAAGCCAAACACTGAGACTGTGAGGTTTGCAGCCAAGAAAGGGTTTATTCACAAGGAAGACAAGCAAGGAGATGGAAGAACAAATCTCAAATCCACCTCCGTGAAGGTGAAGGTCTTGCAATATTTATGGGATAAAAAGGTCATCTGAGGTGCAGGGAAAGGTGATTGGAGGTAAGAAAAAGATGCGGTGATCAGTGTTATGCACGAGTGCTTTTTCGTGGGAAACATGTTCAGAAAATGATAGCATTAGCATGATTTGAGGGTGTAGTTTTGGGCCCTTTCACGTCAAAAAGTCACCCATCAGGAGTTCCCTGATGGTCTATGGGTTAAGGATTCATTGTTGTCACTGCTGTGGCTTGAGTTTGATACATGGCCTGGGAATTTCTCCATGCCATGGGAGCAGCAAATACATACATACATACATACATACATACATACATACATACATACACACATACATACATACATACATACATAAATACAAATTCTGGCAACACTCGAAAGAGAAAAAAGTCACCTATCAGACACTTGTGCAGGTTCAGTTGAATGGTCAAATGACCTCTACCAGTTTGAACTGGGAAAGACTAGCTCCATGTTCCTGAAAAACAATTTAAGCAACCTTTATTACAGTGACTTTTAATCTTTATTATAGTTTCAGAGGAGGTATCTACAGAAGGCAGTCAAAAGAATCTTGTGATATATTGTCTAAGCTCTATGAATCTTGGAGGGTATGCAATTTGTAGGAATAGTTGAGGCACGCTTAACTGACAAAGGTAGGTTAGAGAGTATTTATTAAGCAAGTTGTAATTTCAGGAATCTAAGGACTGCCCTCAGTTTCAGGTTTGGCTCCGTAAGTGTGATCCCTTCCTCCCAACTGTGAACCAAAGACCTTCTGAATGCTTCCCATCATTCACAGAAAGAAAAAAGTGGCAGCATAAGATGATAAGAGAACTGGATTCAGAAATATAAAGCGAATCTATCCTCCATTGAGTCTCTCTTACTCAATACATTTGTAAGAAGTCACACATTCATTCTCTAGGCAAAAGAAAGACCCTAAAAGATTTTTTTTATTGGTAAGTATTGCCAAGTGATTTTTAAGGATATTAAGACAAGTGATAATGTAGTACATAGATTACAAAGAAGAATATAGATTTAGAGAGACAAATTAGGAAGCAGTCACTAGTAAAGACAATTCTGTGCTTGCCACAACCTTTCCTCTTGTACATACAAAACAACTGAATTTTCCAGTCTACCTTGCAATTTGGCCAACGCCATGAAAGTGAATTCTGACCAAAGAAAGATGAGCAGAAGTGATATAAACCATGTGCAGCCATCCACTATTAGTGATTTATCCTAAAGAAACGCTTACAGTTGTATGAAAGTGCATTACAAGAATGTTCACACAGCATTATTCATAATTGTGGAAACTTAGAAAGAAACCGGAAGTTCAACAGGGCACTAAATAATTAATTGACATATCCAAAACTTGGAACTGCACATAGTCTCCAAAATGAATAAAATAGTCCCAATTATTACAAGTAGCTTGTGTCATACTAATGCTGATCATACTAATGAGAATCAGGGAGTTAGAATCACAAAGAGAAAGATAAAATACCAAGATGAGAACTACTCTATTGCCGCTTCTTTTTTTCCTTTGGTGCTGTGCCAGTCTGCAGCAAGGGGTAGAGAGGGTAAACAGAAAGCAGTGGTATAGAGTTTGCAAGCAGTTTCTCTGAAAGAGGAAGACAAAAATTAGAATTAAAGGTAATTAAGGCAGCCAAGACTGGAGAGGCCCAGATCACAGAGAAAACAGCAGCACAGAAAAGTGAGACTAAAGTTATTCCCGCAGTGTCCTCCAAATTACTCCCGGATTTTTAAACTGTGTGTTCGTGGAGCTAGATAATGACAGCAATAACGGAAAGCAGTTGCTAAGAGATTAAAAGTCGAAGCAGAAATTCAGGCAATTTTACGTGGATGGGGAGCAATAAATTGGAGCCCAGAGTCCATCATGGAAAACAGTCCTGTTGAAACCCAGGCTCTCGGTTGAAAACTTTACAAGATATGCCCCCGAAGTAAGGGAACACATGAAAGGATAAGTCCTAATAAAGCCAGAAACTCAGGCTTATTTGGATCAATTCTCATAGTTTATGTAACTGCCGAAAGAAAAGTAAATCCTCTCTTCAGTGTCAGTCAGAGCTTCTAAAATTGTCCATACACAATGTTAGATATTTAATTAAAAGTAAATACATAATCAGGGGTCTGCGGTTAATAGTTGTAGACTGTTGCCTCTGGGATGGAAAAGCAAGGAGATCCCACTGTATAGCACTGGGAACTATGTCTAACCACTTGTGATGAATCCCTATATGTATGTGTAACCCTGTCACCACGCTGTGCAGCTGGGTATAATGGAAAAAAATAAATAAATAAAATTAATAAATAAATAAGTAAATAATGTGTTTGTACAATAAAGATTTAAAATACATCTGTGAATGAAAAAATAAATAAATAAAAGTCATGCCAGGACAAATAACAAATGACCAAAACAAAAAGAAAAAATTAGACAATAGAAACGTACCCAAACGTAATCACACCACTGCATTTTCAGACAGATTTTAAAGAAATCATGATTGATTATTTCAATAATATAAAAGGTGGAGAATTTTACCTTCTATAAATTAATGTCTATAAAAACAACCAGATATAAATTCTAAGATTGGAAACTATAACTAATATTAGCATATTAAGTCAGATTAAAGATAACAAAAGAATTAGCTGAAACAGACCCTAGAGAGTAAAAACCTGAATACACAGAAAAAAATGAAAAAGGTGGACATAACATGGAGGAAATGCCTAATTTATGCATAAGAAGAGAAAAGAAGAGAGAATAAAAAAGACAATTGGTCAGAAAAATATTTTAAAGACAGGCTGGCTGAGGATTTTCTAAAACTGGTGAAACAACAAACCAAAGATTCAAGAATATCTCAGAAGCCAAACAACATGAATACAAGAAAATAGATCACAAAATGAACATTGTAAAAAAACTGTTGAAAAACAGAGACAAAGTCAAAATCTTAAAAGCAGAGAGAGAAAGAGAAAACTTACCAAACTAGAATGCTTTTCTCAGTAAAATAAAAATATCTTTCAAAATGAAGGCCAATACAATTTCAGAAAAATAAAAATGAAATTTGTGATCAGCAGACCTGTAAGAAAGAAAATACTAAAGGGAATTCTTTAGACAGAAGAAAAGTAATCCTACACAGAAGCATATTAACATTAAAAAAAATGAAATACACAGTAAAGGAAAATGTGTGGAATGATAAATGAATATTGACTACATAAAACAAAACGATAAATTATTTGGATGTTTAAGATATGGAGAAAAGAAAAATATACAACAGCAGTAGCATATGGAGTTGGTAAAGAGGTAAAATGTATTAAAATATTCTCAGGTCCTGTTATTATCTGTAAAACGGTAAGCATACTAACTTTAATTAGACTTTAATAAGTCAAGGATATATATGGCAATCTCTACAGTAAACTAAAAAAGAATAATAAAATATTACTGTGTACTATATATATTTATATGTGTGTAGGTGTGCATATATATATATGAAAAATGAACTAATAGAGGAAAATATAATTTATGAAAGATATTTAATCTTGACGCAAGATAAGAGAGAAAAAATAGAACAAGTAAATAAGAGCAATAGAATAGGGAAAAAAAATATGAAGGCAAATACACTTTCAGAAAAATAAAAATAAAAATATACCAGCAAATTATATTAAATGTAAATAGACTAAATATTTCCATTAAAAACAAAAATCGTCACACTTGGATAGTCAAGAAACACATGTTAAATATATATACACAAAATGACCAAAAAGTCAAAGAATTGAGAATATACCAGGCAAAAATAAATAATTAAAAGAAAACTAATATATCTATATTAATCTTATATCTAGCTTTAAGGTAAAAAGTATTACTAAAATTTGAGTTTCTATAATGAAACTGTATAAAAATCCTCAATATATTTATGCCAAAGACTCACGAAAAGAAAAATCTATAAATGCAGTTAGAGATTTTTAACACAGGTTGAATCAGTGACTGGTAGAATAAACAGCACACCCCAAAAGCAGTAAGGATATGAAAGATTTGAATATCATGATTAGCCAATTTAGTTGAATGATCCTGTATAGAGTACAGCCCCCAACAACTGCAGAATAATATTTTTTTCAAATGTACATGAAATATTTACCAGATGATCTTGTGCTGATCTATGAAGCATATCGGCAAATTTCTAAGATTATTCATCATGAAGTATGTTCTATGACTATGCTATTAAGCTAGAAGTCAAGAGCAAAAACAAAACTAGAAATATCCAGAAGTATTTGGGAATTAAGCAATAACTGTCAACTTGCAAACAAGATAGTTAAAAAAAAACATAATGAAAATTTTTAAAATATATATATACAATTAAAAAATGAATTATAGGAGTTCCCGTTGTGGCGCAGCAGAAACAAATTTGAGTAGTATCCATGAGGATGCAGGTTTGATCCCTGACTTCGCTCAGTGGGTTAAGGATCCAGTATTGCCGTGAGCTGTGGTGTAGGGCTACAGATGCAGCTCAGATCACATATTGCTGTGGCTATAAGCCAGCAGCTGCAGCTCCAATTCAGGCCTTACCTTGGGAACTTCCATATGCTGCCAGTACAGCCCTAAAAAAAAAAAGAAAAAAAAAAGAATTATAATAAAACTGCATTATATCAAAGTGTGTTACAGGCAGATAAATCAGTGTTTAGAGAAAAATGCATAGCTGTAAATGCCTATATTTTTCCCTGCTCTCATTAACCTCAACATTTATTAGTGTAAATTTTATTTATTTATTGGCCACCGAATAAAGCAGCTTGAAGGATGCTGCATGCAGCAGTTCCCAGACCAGGGGCACAGCAGTGAAAGCACTGAATCCTAACCACTAGGCCACCAGGAAACTCCCTATTAGTGTAAATTTTGAACAGTAAACAATCAAGTGTGTTAATTGCCCTGAGGATAGAAGTTCAGGCCACCATAAGAGCACGTAGCAGAGGTACCAACCCAGTCCGCAATTCAAGGAAAATTTCCCAGATGAAATGACTTCTGAACTGGTATGTGGAGGAGTCATCAGTTAGGCATTTAGTTAGATGGGTGTTCTAAGTGGGGTGAATATTATTTGTCAAGACCCAGGACTGAGTCAGCATGGGACATAGCTGAGGACAGGAGACAGAAGGAATATGTCTAGTGGAATATGTCTGCTGGAATGAAAGGCAGACTGCTCCCATCCCTAATTCATCACCGCTGCATATCTCTAAATATTAAATTCCTTGCAAATTCATTAATCTTTCTAATCTCACTGACAAACTCCAGTCCAGCAATATCCCCTCTCACCAGGCTTCCTCAACCACCTTCCAGGCAGTCACCTCCTTTTCATTTTGCTACCTGCCCCCACCTGCCAACTACTCTCTAGAGCTTAAAAACCATCAGTCTTTCATTAACCTAGCTAACCACTCAAGTTTATGGTACTTTACAGGCTTCTCCACCCCTTCTGTGATGTGGTCCATGCCTACCTAACTTCCTCGTGTGAACATCGTCTGTCCTTCAGTTACCACCACCGCGTATATTTAAAAAAGAATAAAGTCTAAAGAGTCATTATCCAAGCATTTATTTGAAGGAGCATAAAAAAGAACCATAAATAAAACTCAAAGGAAATAGAAAAAAAGAAAATCATAAATATAAAGGAAAAGCCAGTAAAATAAAAACAAGGTGAAAAAAATCAGCAAAGTAAAAATTTGGCTTTTTTTTTTTTAATGGCCACACTCATGGCATAGGGAAGTTCCTGCACCAGGAACTGAATCTGAGTCGGGCTGCAACCTATGCTGCAGCTTGCAGTAACACCAGATTTTTTATTCCACTGCACTGGGCTGGGGACCAAACTCAAGCCTCTGCGGACACCTCAGCTGCTGCAGTCAGTTCTTAAGCCACTGCACCGCAGTGGGAATGCCAAATTTGGATATTTTTAAAGATTAATAAAATTTATAAAATTCTCTCCATTGTAAGAAAAAAATTAAAACACAAAGGTACAAATAACATATATTGGGAAGAAAAAAGAACATTATCATTTTCTACAGTAATTAGATAATAGGAAGATAGTTTTACAAATTTTGCCATTAAGTTTGAAAGCTTAGAATAGACAAGTTCCTTAAAACCGCAGCTTACCAAAACTGACATAGAATAAAGATCTGAATATTCCAGCATCTGTTAGGCATTTAATCCATAAGTCACAAAGAAAACGTCAATCTAAAATAGCTTAACTGGGGAATTCTTTTGAATATTGAAATAAGAAATCATGCCAAACTTATATCAGCTCTTCTCAGGAATAGGAAAAAAAATGTGGTATCTCTTGTTATGATATTGGCATAACCGCAAGCTCCAAATCTGTCAATGAAATTACAAAACAAAATATTGTAGACAATCCCCCTAGTGAACACACACACAAAAGTCTGAAAAAAAAAAAGAGCAAATCAAATGTAGTGATATATAAACAGACAATGCATTATAACAATGTAGCAATGCAAAGTGGATTTAATATTTTTAAAAAATTAATCAAAGTCGTTCACCACATGAACAGAATGAATGAGAACCCCACATGAACACCTAAATTAGTACAGAGGAAGCAGCTGATAAAATTCCCACCATGCATTCATGATTTAAAAAAAAAAAAATGTACTGTGGAAAAAAAAAATAATGCAAACTTTTCAAATCTGGTCAAGAGCCTATGGTCTATGGCCATACCACCTTGAATAAGAGCTTCTGATAAAGAGCATACGGTTTTTAAAAAAGGAAAGAAAGAAAGCTCCAGTAAGCATGATATTAGTGATGGAATATTAGAAACACGCCTCCCCCCAATATTGAGAATGAAACAAAAATGCCTGCTGACAGAGATTCTCACCTCGGCCAAAGCTTTAGTCAAGCTCCTCTGAGCCTTCTGTTCAGTTAGCCCTGACTGTGGGCTTCCATCTCCATCCTTATAGAATTATAAGGTTTAGCAAAAATTCTGCTGTCAGTTTAACCAGAACCCCACTCTCAAAATCTGATTACCCTGATATTTGATCAAATTCCTCATCTCCCACCAGCCCCCAGGTAATTTCTGATCACCCTGGCCTGTCTTCAGCAAGAATTCCTTTCGGTCAGTTTAGCAAAGAATCGCCTTGCCCTCATAGTAACCTCTCATCCATCAGCACTGCCTCCCCCGATCCTTGGCTACAAATCCTGACTTTTCTTTGTTGTTTTCTTAGTCACACCCAAACTTTTCCCTATATTTTAAAATCCCGTGGCAGTAGTCTCTACATCTATCATGATTCTCTTGAATAAAGTCTGCCTTATTATTTCTACAAAAGTCATGAATAATTTTTTTTCATTAACACTGCTATCAGGAGTTCCCTTCGTGGCTCGGTGGGTAACGAACTCGACTAGGATCCAGGAGGATCCAGGTTCGATCAATGGCCTTGCTCAGTGGGTTAAGGATCCGGCATTGCTGCGAGCTGTGGTGTAGGTCGCGGGGGCGGATCAGATCTGGCATTGCTGTGGCTGTAGCATAGGCTGGCAGCTACAGCTCCGATTCAACCCCTAGCCTGGGAACCTCCATATGCCATGGGTGCTGCCCTAAAAAAAAAGAAAGAAAGAAATGAAGAAATAAGTATTATTATTCACAGAAATATGACAATGTAAATAGAAAATGCAAAAAGTGACAAACTGAAAATAAGCAAAATAAGTTTTCTGATTACGAAGTCAATATACAAAAATTAATTATATTTCTACATTCCAGCAACAAACTATTAGAACTGAAACTTACAGATTTTAGTATACCTACCCTTAACATACATTTAGTACTTAGGAAAAAAATCTAATTTTTAACTTGGGCAAGACTGTATACAGAAAAATACAAACATTACTAAAAGAAAAGAACTAACTAAATGGAGGGTTATACAGTACACATGGATTAGAAGACTCTATTCTAAAAGTATCAATTCTTCCCAAATTAATTTATTTCCAACAAAAATTTCATGGAAATTGACAAGATGATTATAAAATAAGTATGGAAATGAAAGGATTAAGAATAGTGAATTTGGGAGTTCCCGCAGCGGCTCAGCTGTTAGCAAACCTGACTAGCATCCATGGGGATGGGGTTTGGATCCCTGGCTTTGCTCAGTGGGTTAAGGATCCCGCGTTGCTTTGAGCTGTGGTGTAGGTCACAGTTGCAGCTCATATCCCACGTTGCTGTGGCTGTGGCATAGGCCAAAGGCTATAGCTCCAATTCAACCCCTAGCCCGGGAACCTCCATGTGCCATGGGTGCGGCCCTAAAAAGACAAAAAAATAAAAAGAATAGTGAATACAATTCTAAAGAAGACCAAAGCTGAATGACTTTCATAACCAGATATCAACTCTTATAAAAGCACAATTCTAAGTGTAGCAGTGGTGACATGATAGCCAACAAAACAAATAGACTCTGGAAACAGACCCATCCATGCAAAGGCTTCTGATTTATCACAAAGTTTGCTCCAGAAATGCAGCAGAAGAAGCATGGTCCTTTCAAAAAATGATGCTAAATCAAATAGTTTTACCCCTTTGTTCACATCACATACAACTGCTACAGATGAATCATAGATCTAATTGTGATAGAAGAAACAGTAACACAGGAGATAATGCAAGACAGCCGCTTCACTTGGGCTAAGCAAAAACTTTCTAAATAGGACACAGGAAACACCAACAATAATAAAAGGAATAAATTGATTTTGTTAAAAGATGCCTTAAAGAGTGAAAGGCAAACCAGAGAGTGGGAGGAGATATTTGCAATACAGGCATCCAAACGATAGTCAGAATTTATAAGGAACAACTATAAGTCTGTAAGAAAGAGGAAAACTACCCAATAAAATGACGGCCAAAGACTTGTCCACCCGCTTATCAGAAGAAACTGACCAACTGACTAATAAGGTGTTCAACGTCCTTAGTTATGAGGGAAAGGAAAAAATAGATACAATAAATGACTTCTAAGAAGCCACAAAACTGGCTGAAACTTAAATTTTAAAGAAAAGACCATACAAAGTGTTGGCAAAGACGCAGAAAATTCGAATCCTGATACACTGCCTGAGGAAATAAAAATTCTTACAGCCACTTTGGAAAAAGTGTTGGCAGTAGCAACTAATGCTGAATATGCACATGACGTGTCACAGCAATTCTATTTCTAAACACGTGTGTATAACACATTGAAAGACATGTAGGTATAAAGGTATTATTCACAACAGCCCCAAAACTACAAAAAAAATCTGTGGACTTCGGGACAAATTTTTTTGCAGCAATAAAAATGACCATGCAATAGTCAAATTTCACAAACGTACAAGCAAAGGAATTCAGACTCAAAAAAGTTACTGCTAAATGATTCAACTTATATTAATCTCAAGAGAATAGAAAACTAACCTGTGATTATAGAAAATTCAGAAGAGTGATTACTTTCAACAAGGATGAATAAAATGTGAGGGAGAGGAAAGAAAATTCAAGGACTATGGATATAGTCTCTGTCTTAATTTAAGTGGTGACCACATAGGTAGATTCGCTTAGGAAAAGTCATAAAGATCTACACTAAAATTCTGTGTACTCTACACAGAATTAAAATCACACCTTAAGTTTTTAAAGCTTCCGAAGCCACATGAGTTATCACCTCACACCTGTCAGAGCGACTGTCATCAAAAAGTCTACAGATAACTCGCTTGGTGCGCACGTACAGAAAAGTGAACTCTAGCACACTGTGGGTGGGAATGTAAATTAGTGCAGCCACTGTGGAAAACAGTACGGAGGTTCCTCAAAAAACTAAAAAACAGGGCTTCCCGTTGTGGCACAGTGGAAACGAATCTGATTAGTATACGTGAGGCTGTGCGTTTGATCCCTGGCCTCGCTCAGTCGGCCGAGGGATCTGGCGTTTCCGTTAGTTGTGGTATAGGTCACAGATGCAGCTCGGATCCCGAGTTGCTGTGGCTGTGGGTGTAGCCTAGCAGCTATAGCTCCAATTCAACTCCTTAGGCTGGGAACTTCCATATGCTACAGGTGTGGACCTAAAAAGAAAAAACTAAAAAAATAGAAATACCATGCTTTCCATCAATGCCACTACAGGGTATATATCCAAAGAAAATGAAAACACTACTTTGAAAAGATACATGCATCCCAGTGTTCATAGTAAAATTATTTATAATAGCCAAAATATAGATGCAGTCCAAGTGTCCATCAACAGATGAATGAAAAAAGATGTGGTGTGTGTGTGAGTGTGTGTGTGTGTGTGTGTGTGTGTGTGTGTGTGTGGTGGAATATTACTCAACCGTAAAATATATATATATATATATATAATGTGGTCATTTGCAACAATATGGCTGGACTTGAGTGTATTATGCTTAGTGAAATAAATCAGATAAAGGCAAATACTGTGTGTTATCACATATGTGGAAATCTAAAAAATAAAATGACTGAATACAACAAAACAGAAACCAACTCACAGATATAGAGAACAAATTAGTGGTTTCCAGTGGGAAGAAGGAAGGGCAAGATAGGGGTAGGGGATTAAAAAGTAGGACTTCCCGTCATGGCTCAGTGGTTAACGAACCCGACTAGGAACCATGAGGACATGGGTTCGACCCCTGACCTCGCTCAGTGGGTTAAGGATCCACCATTGCTGTGAGCTGTGGTGTAGGTCGCAGATGTGGCTCAGATGCAGCATTGCTGTGGCTGTGGCGTAGGCTGGTGGTTACAGCTCCAATTCTACTCTTAGCCTGGAAACCTCCATATGCCACGGGTATGGCCCTAAAAAGACAAAAGGCAAAAAAAAATTTAAATTTTTTTTAAAAGTACAAACTACCATGTATAAAATAAAGACAAAAGACAAAAAAAATTAAAAATTTTTTTAAAAGTACAAACTACCATGTATAAAATAAATAAGCTAAGAAGATATATTATACAGCACAGGAAAATATAGCCACTACTTTATAGAAATCTTGAGAAGTATAATCTATTAAAATATTGAATCACTATGTTGCACATCTGAAACTAATAATATTATAAATCAACTGTACTTCAATTTAAAAATTAAATTAAATTAATAACTATTTAAATTTAAAGTTATTAAATTATTTTTATTATGTACTATTTATTATTAAATTAATAAATGATTGGCATGTATAGACCTAGAAAGATTCCCAAGCCATAATATTAAGTAAAAAGGGCAACTTGTAGAACAGTTCCTAGGGTATGAGTCTATGCTGGAAAAGTAAACTCACAAAGCAGAGGGTGTGCAGATCCGAAAAAAATACACCACCCACAGTGAAGGCTATGTGTGATAATAAGACTTCCGTTCAAATCTATATTCTTTATTATTTTAGTTTTTTCACAATAGGTACAATTACTTTGCCGTTGGAGATTTATTTTTTAAGCTTCTAAAAAGCTACACTAAAGCAAACTGTAATTGAAACAAAGGCATGTCAAGAGACATTCAGCATAAAAAATAATTTGAATTTTATTATTTTGCCCTGAAGAATGCCTGCACACAGGAAGTGAGCAAGAAGACCAGATGTCTGCAGTGTTTCAAGCAGCAGCCATAACCCCGGTGTCACAATTACATATTTTAAGCCAATGCCAAAAATTAAAGGTATTTCAGGTCCGCTATCTCCCTTCTCCACCTTGCTTCCAACATTTTTCCATAAGCTATATTTTCACCAACTTTATTTCCCTCCAAAGTCTTCCATATTTCCCCCCCTCAGGAGTAGAATGTATTCTGCCATATTACTTTCAATTACCATTTAATAATTTATGAAATTACTCAGCATCATACCTGCAGTATTTCAGTCAGGCCCCATTACATTGTAATGAGGTTTGATTTAACGTGGTCATTATAAATGCTGCTAAATGTTAATAGTGGAAAAAAGTTTCATTCCAATGCATTTTATTTCAATCCTTTAGGAATAAAATAAGCATCTGTCACTAAGCATTGGACTTGCTTTTCCTTCTAAATATAGCTGGGTAGGAGCTCCCCTCAAAAGTTGAGCGGGACTATAAAGGGCTACCACCTGGCAGAAAGCCAACTTGCGGGAGGCAGTGTAAAGCTGACTTTCCCAAGGATCGTGCCATAGAGTTTGGGTACAGACCAATGCTTTACTGGGCAGGACTTTCCCAGGGCAAAATAATCGGCATTCCTGATCTTTGTCCAGTACATACTTACAGCTTCCCAGTTACTGCCAGGCGAAGACAGTCCCGCAAATTTCCAAATGCCCTCTAGGGGGCAGCACTTCTCACAGTTTTGTGCCACTGGTTTAAAAGATTGAGCGCTAGTTTTACAGTCTGTAAAAGACCAAGTTAGGGTCTCAACCCTCCTCTAAGGAGGGTGGCTCTTTGTTTTGTGAGCCCCTACCTGGACCTAATGGGCCAGCTTACACCTCAAAGCTAACCATGTGCATTTCTTCCCAACTGTATGTTCGAGTACCTCACCTTGGAGCTTTGAAATCAGCCATGGTGGGAATTTTTGGAGAGACAGTTGTTAAACATTCACCGGTACACCATTGCTCTTAGTGGATGTGACTAAATACATTTTAAATAAGGGACAGGCATATCTGAATCATCACACATGATGGAGAGAAACGACTTGGCAGCTCCTAGAAAAATAGTTACTTCAGAAC
Source organism: Catagonus wagneri (assembly GCA_004024745.2). Lineage (NCBI taxonomy): Eukaryota > Metazoa > Chordata > Mammalia > Artiodactyla > Tayassuidae > Catagonus > Catagonus wagneri. The sequence continues at coordinate 2,730,790 of PVHT021183710.1, read as the reverse complement.
ATGGAGAGAGAAAAGGAACAAAAAGCAGAAAGCTGCAGGCTTACTCAGTTGTGACCGTCACTCTTCAGTAAATTCTTCTCAACTTAAAAAATGCTTGAAGTAAAGGAGCAACCAGTGAGGATACTGAGTTTTGCCTGAATGTGGGTACATTCAACAAAGATTTAGTGAGCAAAGTGCCAAGCACAGTTCCTGGCATTAAGTTGACATAGCCATTCAAAGACAACACCTGTGGAGTTCCCGTTGTGGCACAGGGGAAATGAATCCAACTATGAACCATGAGGTTGCGGGTTCGATCCCTGGCTTCGCTCAGTGGGTTAAGGATCCGGCGTTGCCATGAGCTGTGGTATAGCTCACAGATGTGGCTTAGATCCCACATTGCTGTGGCTGTGGCATAGGCCTGCAGCCACAACTCCAATTGGACCCCCAGCCTGGGAAGCTCCATATGCAGTGGGTGTGGCCCCTAAAAAAAAAAAAAAAAAAAAAGCAACACTTGCAGAAACAGGAGACAGAGGAGATCTGTGAAAAAATCAAGTTCCAGAGACTTTATGGAGGATTTTGGAGATTTTGGACACTTCCTTGGAATCAGTGAAGCACCAAGCAAATCATATTTGGATATGAAAGGAGCGAAGAACTAATTTCATATGGAAAATGGGAATTTAACAGAAGTTTAGTTGGGATAAAGCATCCAGTTTCCTTCCTGGTACCCAGGACTGAATTACTTCCCTTCCCTAAAGGCACCCAACCCCTCAGCCAAGAGATGAATCCCCATCCTTGGGAGAGGCTGAAACCACGAGAACACCAGAGTGGTGAGGAGTCTTGATGCCATGTAACATGAAGACACCACTCTTGGAGAAGCCCACAAGGAACATGAGATCTTTCTTCAAATGTCCAAGGGCCATGAGTTTAGAGAGAAATTTGATGCTTCCTCACTAGCTGTAAGGGCAGGAATAAAAACAAGTTGACAGAACAGATGGGCAGATTTCATCTCAAAAAGAGAGAAAAAAATACTAAATACACACTCCTATGTATAAACTGGGCAAATAACAAGGTCCTACTCTACAGTGCAATGAACTATACTCAGTATCTTATAGTAACCTATAATAGAAAAAAATCTGAAAAAGAATATATTCGTGTACGTATGTGTGTAATTGAACACTTTTCTGTACAGTTGATGCTAACACATTGTAAATCAACTATACTTAAATTTTAAAAAAGAGAAAAAGCTTTCTAGCTGTCACAGCTGACTGGCATTGGAGTGAATATATCAAAACCTGATTCCGCAACAACAGGCTAGAGTCCAAGTCCTTGTATGTCTGCTACAGCATTCTCATAACCTTGTCTGGTCCCTGTCTGCTGCACCAGTTCCAACCTCTTCCACTTCGGTTTTGTATTTAATGTTTAACGAAGACCAAATTGCCTGCAGTTTTTGGCACATGCCTAGCTGTTTATCCTCCCAGTTTCTGGCTACTGAATTTGGCTATAATCTGCTGATGTCTTAAGACTGAGCTTATGCATGCCCGTCTTATCTGTTCTCACATTCTATACACATCTTCATGCACATACATAAATAACATACATTTCTGTGAGCATATCTGTTACTGGAGTGGTCGAGAATTTCTAGATAGATTTTTATCTAATTTGGGCTCTTTGAATGATCCATGGAAAATGCAAACTGTTCTGCAAACACAAAATTCACTTTGGGGATGGGGGAGTGCGCTTGGTGGCAGTCCCAGAAAGAGACAATCATCTTCCAGAGCGGTTGAAGCTGAGGTACAAGGAAAGACAAATAGAACTGCCAGCTGAGGCAGGCCTGCCATACAAATACCATGTCTGTCGAGTTGTGGCTAGAGAAAAACAAAAATAACTTCAACTATGAATCCCAAATTAAAACTCATGAGGATAGACTCTCCAAACTGCAAATGTGATTTGAAATCGGGTTCCTTTTCACAGGCAGAACTTTTAACCATAGTTAGAAATGTTCTTGATCAGCACTCAGTAGAGCAACTATTTCTATTAAACTTGTCTGACTGCATCCTTTCCTCTGCTAAGTAAATTGCTCAAAGTCAGTGACCTTGTATGTTGTGTTCACCATTATATTTCCCTACTCAGCTGGAGAGGAGGGAATTAAAGCAACAGGCATGTGATTCATTTCTTATCACAGAACAGCCTAAGGGAGGAAAAAAAAAAAAAAGGAAGCTACCTCAATCCAATCTCTTATAAACAGGCTGATAACTGGAGACTTCCTGGCAAATAAAGTTATGAAATTTCCTAAAAGAGGGTAATTATTTATGAAATGTCCTTAGCAGGATGTCCCTGGTTTAGAATCACATGTGCTGGACAAATCTAGAATCTACGATTTCCCAGAGCACACGACCCAAGTTGTACAATCATCTGGAGTGTAGAAAGGAGATGCTTCTTAACCCAAACCCTCTCCTCTCTGTACAGTCACTGGCAAACGTCGCTTAGAGACTTTACCTCGTATGCTTGGCCAGAGATTTCCTCTCTGATGCAGGAAGGAAAGACCTGGGGTGTCACACAGAATCTCAGACCCCTCCCTGCTTCACCTATGCCACATGCCCGCTTGGATCCTTGAAATTATTGGTAATCGGGGTACAGGGCGAGATCTTTTATTCCCCTAAGTCAGACTGGACAATCTAGTCCTCACCAGCAGTGACCGCCTCAATAAATGTTGGTTAAGCCAAATACCCACATAGAGGTACCTTATTGTAAGCCAGTTCTCATCGCTAGAATTATTACAGCGGAAGCTGAAAGAATCTTTCAAAGCTACCACCTAACTGGGTTCTAGGTTTGATGACAGCTTGTACTAGATTAAACTTTAAAGCCCTCCAATGTTAATATTCCATAATAGAATGATCCAGTATTGAAAGTTTTGGGTCTCATGCACTCAAGTTTCCACCCGGACCTCAGTGAAATAATAAGCACATAGTTCAGTTTATATGGCTCCTGCTGTCACAGAGTGGTTTGAGAGACAGATCCAAGAATTACTGACACTTATCAAAGCCATAAAAAAAAAAAAAAAACCTTGAGGAATTCCCATGGTGGCTCAGTGGGTTAAGAATCTGACACGGTGTCCATTAGGATGTGGGTTCAATCCCCGGCCTCACTCAGTGGCTTAAGGACTCAGTGGCTTAAGGTCTGGTGTTGCCACAATGTGTGGTGTAGGTTGCAGATGTGGCTTAGATCTGGCATTGCTGTGGCTGTGGTAGGCCTACAGCTGCAGCTCTGATTTGACTCCTAGCCTGGGAACTTCCATATGACAAAGGCATGGCTCTAAAAAAAATTAAAAAACAAAAAAAACACCTTGAGATAATTTTGATGTATTGGTTCTATGATCTTCATAAGAACTTTGTGAGATTATAAGAAGGAAAAGATATTATTCCCTCTGGTTAGGAAATAGACGCAGGAAAGTGATTTTTCCAAACTCACACAGCCAATGTTTATCAGAGGTGGACCTCAAATCCAAGACTTTTGGCCTCCAGAGCCAATGCACTTTCTTTTTTTTTTTGCCTCGCCTTCAGCATGTGGAAGTTCCCAGGCCAGGGATCAAAACCATGCCACAGCAGGGAGCCGAGCCACTCAGTGACAACACCAGATCCTTAACCCCCTGTGCCACAAAGGCACTCCCCAGTGCTCACTGTCCTTTGTGTTACACACAGTAACCTATATTACCAACTGTGGACGAAGAAATAACCACTAACCTCTCTGAATCTCCATTCTCTCTTCCGCAAAACAGCAACAATAAGCCCTACCTCACATTCAACATTGCAAATGCTTTATGATAGCAAATGTGTATTCAGTAATCTGATAAAATTCAGAGTACCAATGGAATATCATAATAATGATTCCTTTTTTTTTTTTTTTATGCTTTTTAGGGCTGCACCAGCGGCATATGGAAGTTCCTAGGCTGGGGGTCAAACCAGAGCTATAGCTGCAAGACTACGCCACAGCCACCAACATGGGATCTGAGCCACATCTGCAACCTACAGCACAGCTCATGGCAACGCCGGATCCTTAACCCACTGAGCAAGGCCAGGGATCAAACTCGCAACCTCATGGTTCCTAGTTGGATACGTTTCCACTGAGCCACTACAGAAACTCCCCATAATGATCTATGCATCCACCAAATTTTGTAATATCATATCCCTTTCACATTCATTATCACTTACTTGTCCCAGCCATCCTGCAAGATGAGCAGGGTAGATATTTTGTTTTTCTTCACAAGAAGAAAATCATGACTTCAGAAGTTAAATGGACTGGCTAATCTTACAGAACTGAGAGTAAATCTTCTTCCTCTCTGATTCTAAAACTCTATGCTAGGGAATTCCTGTTGCAGTTCAGCAGAAACAAATCCGACTAGTATATCCATGAGAATGCAGGTTCAGTCCTTGGTCTCGCTCAGGGGGTTGGGGATCCAGTGTTTCTGTGAGCTATGGTGTAGTTCGCAGATGAGGCTCGATCCTTTGTTGCTGTGGCTGAGGTGTATGCTGACAGCTGTAGCTCCAATTCAACTCCTAGCGTGGGAACTTCCATATGCTGCAGGTGCGGCCCTAAAAAGACCAAAAAAAAAAAAAAATTAGAGATTAGAGTATCTGTAGATTTACTATGAAAAGAATCCCAACTGTCCACTAAAATCTGTTCTTCTTTTCTGCCTTGGTGCAAAACTAAATTACATTTTCCAGCCTCTGTGGCAATTAGTCATGTGACTAGGTCTGATTCAATAGGGTATGAATGGAAGTTATATGTGCCTTGTCCAGATCTGGGCCACAGAAACTTCCAGACTCTTTTGTGTTCTCCTTTGTGTGGCTGGAGACCAATAACGATCTTCAGGACAGCCTTGGAAGTCATGTGTTGAGGACGGCAGAGCCACTGTCAACCTGAGTCCATGAAAGACTGTGAAGCAGAACTTGCCTCCCCCGCTCCAGTCACCTCTGCTGACCTGGGACACGCCTGCTCAACTCTCACGTGAGAAGAAATCAAGCCTTCATTTTGTTTGAGCTGCTGCATTTTTAGCATCTTCCTTGCAGCCGTGTAGCCCACATCAACTCACACAAATCACAAGGAACTCTGCAACCAGAAAGGATTCTTTTTCTTCAGTGTTATTATTCTAAGCTCAGCCTCTAACTCATTTCATTTTTATGACATATGCCAGCCTGTTCATTTTAACAGTATGTTCACGATGATGAAAATATCTCTGTGTTGCTGCTCTTCAGTTTTTCTTAAACTGTAGCTTCTATCATGGCGATTCTTTTTTTTTTTTTTTGACATTTTCTTTTTTTGTTGCTTTGTTTTGTTTTGTTTTCTTTTCTTTTTTTGGTATTTTATTTTATTTTATTTATTTAACTCAATGAATTTTATTACTATCATGGTGATTCTAAGTCAGGAAAATTCAGTGGCTCCTAAGACCAGTTATCCAAGCTTGGAATGATCTGATGCAAGAAAGAAACCAGCCACACGCTGTGAAAGAGGCAGTTTAAGGAATAAGTAACTCCTATTTACAACCGTGGAAACTGAGGCCCAGAGAGCTAAATAATCCTGAGTGAGTTAGGATCCGCGAGGAGGCCCTTCCCTTTTAGCCTGTCTACCATTTACTGAGCATTGCTGGAGAAAGGGGTGCTACTAAAAAAAATTGTAATGGGAGTTCCCTTCATGGCTCTGTTGTTAATGAAGCCAACTAGTATCCATGAGGACGCAGGTTCGATCTCTGGTCTCGCTCAGTGGGTTAAGGATGTGGCTTTGCCGTGATCTGTGGGGTAGGCCAAAGATGTGGCTCAGATCTGGAGAGGCTGTGGCTGTGGCTGTGGCCAGCAGCTACAGCCTGGATTCAACCCCAAGCCTTGGAACCTCCATATGCTGCTGGTATGGCCCTAAAAAGACAAAAACAAAAAAATCGTAATGGTAATTTGGACTGCCAATGGTAGAATAAGTGTTTCTAGTCTCTCCTACTTGAGCCATCCAAATATCACTTTCAATTGTACTTTGTAAGGCACTGCTTTATTCTTTGGCCCCAAACTCAAACACTTAGAATAACTCCCTATTTATCCTTTACCCTGGCTTTCAAGTTCCCCTCCAGAATCCGGGCCGACTTTACCCTCCACTTTATTTCCCGCCATAGAGACAGAGATCTTTCCACAAAGCGGATCCCCAAGCACGGCCGGCAGAAGGTGCCCCAGCCCAGTGACCACACTTTCTCTCCTAGGAAAGGGGGAAAGGTGCTAAAAATACTCCTACGTTCCTGCTTCTCAACGATTGCAGACGCCAGGAAAAGGATTCACTTGCAATACTTCTCAATATCCTTTCAAAGATGCAATATTAAGATTTAGCCTGGTGAGTTCCCACTGTGGCTCAACAAAAACAAACCCGACTAGGATCCATGAGGATGCGGGTTCAATCCCTGGCCTCGCTCAGTGGGTTAAGGATCTGGTGTTGCCATGAGCTGTGGTGTAGGTCAGACACAGATCAGATCCCGTGTTTCTGTGGCTATGGCGTAGACTCTGATTCTACCCCTAGCCTGGGAACTTCTGTATGCCGCCGGTGTGATCCTAGGGAAAAAAAAAGAAAAATTAACCTAGGAGTTCCCTAGTGGCTCAGCAGCTTAAGGATCTGGTGTCGTCACTGCTGTGGCTCTGGTCACTGCCCTGGTGTGAGTTCAGTCTCTGGCCTGGGAACTTCCACATGCCATGAGCACGGCCAACAAAAAATTTTTTTAAGCATTTAATATGTTGTAGCACCTGGCACAGCAGAGAGTCTTCCTGAGCTCTTCAATTAGCAATGAACATAAATCATTTATGACCTGAGCCCACCCTCAGGTTTTCCAGCTCAGTGGTCTGGGGTGGGGCCTGAGAACAAGTCTTTCTCACAGGTTCCCAGGTGGAGCTGCTGAGGTTCAGAGGACCCGTTCGCAGACCCACCGCCCCCTGCCGGCCCCTGCCCTACGCTGATGCCCCAGGAAGACACGCAAGGTCATTCGCCTCCCTTCCGGGCCAAGGAGGAGAGTGTGGGCTGGATCCCCACCCCCTGCCAGCCATCCTGGGAACATCACAAACCAACAAACGTAAGGAATGAGTCAGGAAAGCGTTCTTCCTTTCTCAGAAGAAGCTGTTTGTCCCCAGCCACACTCTGGATGGGTCAATGGGAGGGTGAGCGCGCCAAGCTGAGACGCCCCGGCGAGGACTGAGCACAAAAGTGGATGAGACCTACGGCAGTCACCAAGCAGGCAGGGGACCTGAGTCACGGCATGGATACCTGAGAAACAGTATTATGAAGGAACGGATCCCAAGGCCGTTGACGGCAAGCTCGGGGACAGGCCCCCCTAGCCTCGGGAACAGAAGTGCACAGCGTGCTCCCGCTACACCGCCAGGCAACGCTTCAGCCCAGGCCTCCTGACGGGCCACGCCGAGCGTTTTCCTTTTCCTGGCCAGGGAGCTATTCTCTCCCGACACCTTTCTGAGCATGTCTGGGGCTGATAACAGACTCATTTCCCTTGTAAAGTGTCCTTCCTTTCTCTCCCTTCGCCCGTCTATGCCTCCTAGAGGAGAGAGGGGGGGAGAGAGAGAGAAAGAGAGAGCAAATAACCTTCAAATAACAGTGTTCCTCAAGCCATCTCATGCTGATGGGTCCGGAACAGGAAAGTCAAGGCCAGGGTCCAGCCGCTGCCCTGCCTCAGTCACCGAGGTGGGACTGTGCTTCCTGGCAAAGTAAACACGTAGGGGCCTCGTACACACCCCTGTGGGTACCACGCTGCCATCATCACGTGGCCAGGCCCCGCCTCCTCTCCCCGCTGGGAGCTCATGGGGCTGCGGGTCACCTGAGAGCTGTGGCCGCCCTCCGGAATTGCTGTGGGAAAGGGGAATGGGTGGGGGACCGTTCCCCAGGATGCTTCTCCTTGATTTTCGCCTTTAGGGTCCGGTCAACCCTCACCCCCGCCCCCGCCCCCGCTCCCCCACCACCCTCTTGCCTGGAACTGCCTGGTCTCCTCAGATATGCAAGTGACTCATTTTCCATCCATCAGAGATGAGACTTAAATAAATAAAAAGGTACTTCGTGGGGCGGCTGGGCCTAATGATAAGCAATTACAGGGAGCCAAATGAAGGCAGCGCTTTGTGCGGGGCCTGTGAAATTGGTAAAGCAAAAAGAATAATGGCCCGTTTCGGTGATTCATCCCTTTGCTCATTTCAGAGGGAGCATTATCTCAGTTAAGTGATGCAATTAATATGAAAATGAGGGAATCATTGTTTAAGGAGATGAGAGGAAAGTGGAGAGGGGGCCCGGATGCCACAGTGGGGAGAATGAGGGCCACCGAGATGGAAATTTGCATAGGTCGGTAGCAATGTGACGCCTCTAGCACATATTCAAAGCTTAGCTTGCATTCTAATACGTTGCCATTAAATTCTCATTACAGCGACCTGTGTCCAACACTATTCAATTTTTCAGCATCTTAATGATAAAAAGTTAATTACGTGAAGGTGAAAACCTTTGGTACTGGGCCCTGAAATAAAACACAGAAAGGGCATTGTGAGGACCTCAGGACACTGCGGGGAGAGCCGGGGGAGCTTAAACGACTGTTTTATTAACCATAACATGATTTGCAGGTTGATTTTGTGTGTGTGTGTGTGTGTGTGTGTGTGTGTGTGCTTTGCAGCGCTTTTGTAATGAAGTCAAGAGTGATATTGATAAGGTGTTGGCCTCTCCTCTTCGCTTTTCTCTGATGGTGTTTTTCCACTCAGTAGATGGTGGACCATATTCCAAAGACAGGTTCACATTTTTGGACAAAGAAAAGGAAGAGAAGAGAGAGGGAGGTGGAGCAGGTGGCGGTGAGCTCCGAGGGTCAGGAGTCATGGGACCTGGTGCAGGGCTGGTGCTGGCTCACTGGGTGCTCCGAGCAGGACATTTCACACCCAAAGGACTCTAAGCAGAGAGGGAGGAAAGAGTATTGATAGGGACAGAGTAGGCTCGTTACACAGGTATTTGCAGAAGTCCTAGTCAGGGACCCTAGGTAGAGAGGGAAACCCAGGGAAGTTTGGGAGACCAAACTCAAGAAAACCATCAGAATGTCCTGCAATGAAGTAGACTTGCTGAGCTATAAAACCACAAATAAAAGCACGAGATATGCCTCCGGTCATTAAGGGAAAGATACAATGGGGCCTGCATCCAAGTTCAGCAGGATCCTTAGAAACAAGGACAGGACAGGAATTTAAGGGAAAGGACAGGAATTTAAGGAAAAGATGACACTCCAAAGTAGGAGACCCTCACTATATGGAATCCTGTGGTGATTCACCATGTTTCAGCAGATGTGACCTCCCTTCTGCCGATTTGAGTGAGCGCCATGACAGTCCTAGTTTGACCTCACGGGGTCAAATACTCTCTTACCCAGTGTGAACGAGGAGCTAGTGCTGTCAGGCTGACATCTGCTTGAAGGACGAGGAAGGTGGTCTTTTCTCCCTCCCCACTTTCCTTGGATTATAAAAATATAGCCCACTTAATCCTCGGGGCAGAGCCTTCTCGCCAGCTCACTTGTATCCGTCACTAGTGTCCTTTCTTAATTCATCTGTTTCTTGCCTATAACTTTGTCTCTCGCTGACTTCCTTCTGCACCGAGACGCAAAGCGCTGAACCTTAATAAGTCCAGATACCAGGTGAGTGATTCGAACTTAAAAGACATGGGTTCAGGTCCCAATCTGACCTCTGGCTGAGTTTGAGTCCCGACACGTGGGTTGCAAGTCACAATCTGGGTGCTGACTAGGTTCAAGTCAGAGGTGTTTTCAGTTGCAGTGAGACCTGGTTTTTACAGCAGAGGATCACAGCTGGCTCTGTGTACCCAAGCCAGTTACCTGACCTCTCAGAGTTCCAGCATCCTCTTAGAAGAAAAAGATAATGTTACCTTCCTTGAAGGAATTGCTAAGAGGATTTGGAATCAAGTGTTTCAGGCCAGGGGAGGGGAAGGGATGCACAATTATCATCATCATCATCATCATCATTGTGGGGTTCCATCCTCCCCCTCACACGCTGTGGGACACAATAAGCTTCAGTCCTCCTCCCACAGTGAGCTTCCACTTCTTCCTTTTTAAAACTGGAGGGTGAATCATAATTGTTGCATCTTGACAAGCCAGCAAAGTAGCAAAGATTGCTGGCTCCCTTCACGTGATCTAACACCGGAAACTCCCAAAACAGGGAAAGAGAGGTTGAAGGATCTGTGATACTACAGTGAAGAGGTTCCCAACGTGGCAGAGCGGAAACAAATCTGACTAGTATCATGATGACGTAGGGTCAATCCCTGGCCTTGCTCAGTGGGGTCGGGGATCTGGCATTGCCATGAGCTAGGATGTAGGTCACAGATGCTGTTTGGATCCTACAGCAAGAGAAGGTGGTTGTGTCCCCTGAAGGTGGGGTGGAGTGAGTAGGAAAGACAGAGCAGAAGATGTCCAGGGCAGACCACTGCAAGCCCAGAGTATGAGAATGGTGCATAGGCCAAGCTGAAGTGGGAGCAGCTAAAAACACATGCAACCGAACTAGACCCTTCCTCTTCCCACACCTTTGTACCTCAAAGCCAGTATTTTCAATGGAAGGAGAAAAAATCTGAAAGAGAATCAATGCCAGGGAAGAAGTAGGGTTTGCAACCATAAATTTTCTCGGCTTCGAGAGGCATGCTCCTTTGCCTTCCTCCCTAAACTCACCAAGAGAAGCCGAAGCCAAGAACTGCAACTCAGCCTTCAGTGCTAACAGAACCAGAGGCCTATCAGCTCACTGGGGAGAATAACACAATATTTGAGGAATAAAATGATGAGTAATAATTGCAAAATCTTACCCAACACTATGTGTGTGAGACATGGGACTAGGTCCTGCAAATATCAGTCTATTCAATCCTCACCACTGCTCCATTAGCCCAATTTTTAAGTATGAAAAAGAGGAAGCAGAGAAAGGTTAAGTTATCTGCCCAAGATTACACAGCAGGGCATTGGCAGGGCTGGATTTGAATGCAGGCAGTCTGGCTCCCATTAAAAAATAAAACTCAACTGAGTAAATTTGAAGATCTAATTGCCATTATTCAGCAATTCATGCATCAGGCAGTGTCCCAGCTAGCAGACAGAAAGGGACTCCAAAGACCTGTACAAAATGGAAGAATTTTATAGGCAGTTGGGGGAGGGGGAGGGGACAAGGAAGCTACTAGCAAGCGGATTGTTTGCGGCAAGGTCATCTTCCTCTAGGAGGTGGAAAGGGTCTGTCAGGCATCTTACCTCACTAGTACTGACCAAGTAATTCCAGACTGACTGATTTAAGATCCTGCCCCTTGGAGAGGTTAACACTGAATTAAATTAGGCACTAAGTCTTGGTTTGGTGACATAGGCTTAGCACAGGTGACTCCACTGTGGGCCTGTCATCACTTTTTTAACACTCAGAAGCCCATGCTTTTACCAGTACACTTTAGTACCTTTCTGACCAAAATATGACCAACTAAATTATTTGTATCAGATAAGGAAAATTAATAGGTCAGATAAAACATAAATGAAAGACCAATTTATTCAACATCCCCAGAGAAATAATGAGACTATCAGAAGCATAAACCAGGAACATGAAGAACAAATGTTTCACAATGTTATGAAAAACACTTTGCTTATAGTTAAAGAACTCAGTAGATGGATTGAGAATTGATATAGCTGCAAATAAATCAGTGAACTGAAAGATCTGATCAGAAATGCTCAGAATGACATCAGAAAGGGATAAATAATGAAAAGTATGAAAGAAGAAAATTTAGAAGATAGAATTAAAAGCACCAATATATACATAATAGGGCTCAGAAAAAATATGAGGGTAAAATACTTACATGAATAAATGACTGATAATTTCTCAAATTAGAAAAACATTGAATAGCTTTACAGAATGCAGCCATATAAGAAACCACCCATATTTTACTCATTTTAGAGAAATTCATCAACATTAAAAACAAAGAGAAAAATAATATCGATAAACACATTAAAAACTTCTTTAAAATCTTCCAAAGAAAAATGTTGCCTACAATGAAAAAAGGATCCAATTGATATCTGATTTCTGAGCAGAAAAAAATGCAAGAAAAAAAGTCTGAAACTGAAATTTTACATCCATCAAAACTCCTTTGAATTTGAATGCAAAAGTATTTTTAGGTACACAAGTACCATACACATACGTGCACAAAAAAAAAATTCTTTTCAATATTCTTGGAGAAGAATTTCTAGAAGGAAATAAATAAAATAATCATTTTACAGGATATAAATATTGGAAATGTAAAAAAACAAAAAAGATAAGAAACATGACCAAAAATGTTTAAAAAATGTATAATAATTACATTAAATATTGAGATTAAATACTTCTCAAAAGGCAGAGACTCATGGGTTGGATTGAAGACAAGATTCAGTGATTTGTTGTATACAACAGACCCACTTAAAGGACACTTAAAAAGGAGTTCCCATCATGGCACAGCAGAAATGAAACCCACTAGGAACCATGAGGTTGCGGGTTCGATCCCTGGCCTTGCTCAGTGGCTTAAGGATCTGGTGTTGCCGTGAGCTGTGATGTAGGTTGCAGATGCGGCTTGGATCTGGCATTGTTGTGGCTGTGGTGTAGGCCAGCAGCTGTAGCTCCAAGTAGACCCCTAGCCTGGGAACTTCCATATGCCGTAGGTGCGGCCCTACAAAGCAAAAAAACAAAAAAAAAAGGGACACAAAATTTTGAAAATAAATATGAACCTTAAGTGAACACCACACAAAATAGAGTTGAAGAAAAAAAAAATCAGGACAGACAAAGAAAAACGGTAGTTGCTACTAAAAGAAACAATAAATTAATAAATTAAGGAACTAGAAAAGTCATGAACATATCTTCATTCAAAAAGATAGCATTTTACAAGTATGCTAATTTGACTGCTATGAATTTATGTTCCTGCAGTCCTAGAGACAGTAAAAGCATCCCCAAATGCTTCAGTATTCCATATTTTTTTTCTTAATCCTGCCCAGACTTCTGTAAATCATTCATTCATTAAATATCCTCAACTGAATCATCTGAGCTGAATTCTGTTTTTAACACAGACCTTGACGGATACAATCTTACAGTTCAACAACCTCTAGAAACAAAAGTCTGTGTTTGTATGGAGAACAGACAGAAAAAGCACAGTGTATGGATTCTGGAGTTAGATGGAGTTTGCGTCTCAGCACCACTGCTTACCATACGTGTGACCCTATGCAAAATGCTCAAAATCCCTGAGCTGCGGTTTCCACAAATATAACTGATTTTTTAATAATCAAGCAATAAGGTTGGTGGTGACAGGAATGCTGGAACAGTAGGAGTGGTAATACTAACACTGATGTCAATACTAATAATAAAAGAAATTGTGATTCTTAAAATTAGTATTGGACTTTCTATAGTGCAAATGATCCTTCATGGTCAATCATACTGTGTACGAAAAAGCAAGGGATATATTCTTTCTTCAATACCAATTTATAATTCTGGTATTTGATGAACACCCACACCTGATGAATTGCTTAATCTACCTTTGAGTTACAATATTTCATATTATGAAGCAACACTGTCAGCAGATCTTATTCTGAATACATTCAGGTGAGGTTTCATAGACTCAGCTACCCTATATGCAGATGTCAGGGAAAATGCCAAGACCTGGATAACAACGGATCAAAAAGAGAAGACAGAAAAACGAAACCAGAGTCAGAAAATAAATAAAAGATTCTTTGTATAGAAGGAAGGAGATGTGTTCATCAAACAAGCAGTTTAGTGGCATTTTGAAGGATTAAAAAAGAGAGACGTGCAAACATGACCAGCAGTGAAAATTCAACGAGACACAGCAAATCAAGAGGATGAGCTATCAGAAAAGAGAGAAAGGCAAATTCTCAGTAAAACTGAAATCAGAGATCCTCCTGCCCCCGTCAGGAAGCCACTCCGGTCTTCCCGCTGGGACACAGAGCACTCCGGAATCCTTCTGTAAGCCTCAGGGATTTGTGACTAAGGGAAGTATTCAAAAGCATTAGTTCCAGTCTCAAGAGTGAATTTAGCCTATCTCTGGTCAACTTGACTCATTTTATGGATCAAGACATTCCCAAACGGAGTTCCCACTGTGGTTCACTGGGTTAGGAACAGACACGGGGAGTTCCCGTCATGGCTCAGCAGTAACAAACCCTACTAGGATTCATGAGACGCAGGTTGAATCCCTGGCTTCGCTCAGTGGGTTAAGGATCCAGTGTTGCTGTGAGTGTGGTGTAGGTCACAGATGCAACTGGTATGTGGTATTGCTGGGGCTGTGGCTGTGACTGGCAGCTACAGCTCTGATTCCATCCCTAGCCTGTGAACTTCCATATGCCAAAAGTTCAGCCCTAAAACACAGACACGCACACCAAAAAAAAAAAGACACTGCATCTTGGAGGATGCACGTTTTGATCTCAGGTCTCACTCAGTGAGGTAAGAATCCCACGTTGACAAAAGCTGTGGCATAGTTGGCAGATGTGGCTTGGGTACAGCTTTGCTTTGACTGTGGTGCAAGCTAGCAGCTGCAGCTCCAATTCAACCTCTAGCCTAGTAACTTCCATATGCCACAGGTGTGGCCCAAAAAAAAAAAGAAAAAAGACATTCCCCAAGATTCATGGCATTCTGCATCAGGCATCCTTAGGCACAGTTTAGCGTACAATCTCCTGGACAATCTGTTAAAGCACGTATTTCCAGACAGAAAGTTCTGGAATAAGAGCCCGGGAATCAGTCTTTTCAACAAATAGTACAGAGCATTTTTATGCAGCCAGACAAGAAAGTAAGCGTAGGACACAAGCAATTTGTGGAACCACTATTTTGAAGAGCCCTAAATGCCATTTCTCTACAAGTCCAGCATCAAATACGCCCCCTTGTTTGTTGCCTTTCCCGGGATAATGGCATGTCCTGTTAACAAATGTATCCACCAAATGAGTATTTATTGAATACCTACCATGGCAAGAGGGGAGAATGAGGCAATCCCTGACCTCCTTCAAAGAATTCAAAATGCAGAGAAGTGCAGGTTAGGGTGCTGTGACCCGTAACACAAAGCAGAGTGAAACACGTCGCTAGAAGGAAGGGCAACAGCAGAGAAGAAAGGGTTTATTGATTTTGACTGAGATGATCAGAGAATACTCCACAAAAGGGGTGGCATTTGAACTGAACCTTAAAAGAGGAGCAGAATTTAAATTACAGGTGAAAGAAAGAGGCATGTTCCATGCTGAAGGAAGAGCACAAGTACGTTCTTGGAGGGGTACGAAGGTAGAAGCCCTGTTTGGCTAACAATGCGTAGGTTCGATATTGCCAGAATTTCTAGGGTACATCATCTGGGACCGAATTAGCAAAGGCCTTGAGCACCTGACAATGACACTGGCCCTTTGCTGGTAGGCTGTGGGGAGACATTAAGGATTTTTAAGGATGAAAACAGACATGATTTAAGCCCTGTTATGGGAAGAGGACCCTACTGCCTCAGAAAGCAAAAATCAAAGAGGCAAAAGACCAGAGGTGGGGACATCAACTTACTGGCTATTATAATGGTGCAAATGAGAACGAATGGGGCTCGAACTAGGACAACAGCAGTGGATGTGGAAAGGAGGGAGTTTTGACAGCTCCCGGCTCAGCTCTTCCATAGACTTGATGCATGCCCTTGGCCAAAGGAGTTAAGCTCCCTGGGTCTCAGTTTCCTCCCCTATGAAGGGAGATTAATAATTATCTGCTAGGTCCTCTTCCCAGGATTACCATGGGATATGTAAGCACAGAAATCACCTGAAGTGCTCAACAAGTACAAGGAGTTATTAGCAATAACAGCAAAGATAAAGTCTACCTATCAAAGGGAAGGCCATCAGAGCCCTCTGTGAGCGGTGCTAGAGTGCTTGCCCTTTTCTGAAGCACTTTCACCTTTAAACCATCTGAAGCTCTTTTGTGTAAGTCCTCTAACACGCAACTCAGATCCTAAATCAACCGCCTCAGCTTTTCTTACCCATTTTGGACTTGAAACTATAGCCTTTATAACACTTCTGCATCTCAGCTTACATATTTTCCTAATAGGTACACATGTTCCAACAGCTGGGCATATTTAGAAAATAAAGAAAGAGTTCCCGTCATGGCTCAGTGGTTAACAGATCCGACTAGGAACCAAGAGGTTGCGGGTTCGATCCCTGGCCTTGCTCAGTGGGTTAAGGATCCAGCGTTGCCGTGAGCTGTACTGTAGGTTGCAGACACGGCTCAGATCCTGAGTTGCTGTGGCTGTGGCAAAGGCCGGCAGCTACAACTCCTGTTAGACCCCTAGCCTGGGAACCTTCATATGCTGCAGGTGTGGCCCTAGATAAGGCAAAAAGACAAAATAATAATAATAATAATAATAATAATAATAATAATAGAAAGTAAAGAAGAACCAGCAGCTTACGTAAAGCTTAATGTCCGCAGGCAAATGAGAGAATAGTACAGATTTCCTTATGAAGCAAGTGGGGAAAAAGTGTTGATACAAAATATTGATACCGGAGGACAAGACTCAGGCTAAGATGCCGAATGTGTATTTCATGATTTCTGGCAGACAAAGGTGTATGTAGGAGGTGACACTGTTCATCCTTTTAAAGGATGTATTTGGCTTCAGTATAAGATGCTGAGAACCCTTACACAGGAGTCTCCGTGGAGTCCTCCAGTTACCTTCTGTTCACCTTTTCTCCCCCATCTGCCCCAAGACCCCTATCAAACCTCTCTCCCAAGGACCAGTGCTCATGATCCACTGCACAGAAATATTGTAAAGAACTGAGATATCTCAGATTCGGAATGCCCCAAAACATGATATTTTGGTCCTGAGCCTTCTCCTCCCCCCAACCCATCAAAAGGCCCATTAAAATCCACCTACAGGAGCTCCCACTGTGGCTCAGCAGTAACGGGCCTGACTAGGATCATGAGGATGTGGGTTCGATCCCTGGCCTCTCTCAGTGGGTTAAGGATCCTGCATTGCCTTGAGCTGTGGTGTAGGTCATAGACACGGCTCAGATCCTGCCTTGCTATTGCTGTGACTGAGGCCAGCAGCTACAGCTCTGATTCGACCCCTAGCCTGGGAATTTCCATATGCTACGTGTGCGGCCCTAAAAAGACCAAAAAAGAAAAAAAAAAGGAACCCTACAAAGCTGTGCTTGCCCAGGTTCAAGATTGAAGAAAGGACCTGGAGTCAGCAGCAGAGACATCAGTAGTTTAATGGATGGGGAAGCTTACACATCTGAAGCAAGGTCCTGGAGCAACACCCCACTGTGTGCGGTGGACAGTGGGCAGGACATGGTGGCAGGCTTTGCTCCTGGGAAAAGGAGAGACTGTCAGGGGAGGGGAGGGGAAAGTTATAGGGGGAATCATGTCAGCTTGGCTCATTAGTTATCAGAGAAACCAGCAGAGGGGCATGCCCCTCACTGCCCCTTTGATAAACTTCCACTAGCTGGGGCCTGGGCAAGTATGTAAGAAGATCAGCTATGTGAACGGGGCTTAAGTGAAGCAGACAGGGGATGGATGGAGAACAAGAGAACAGCCATCTTGAGTGGCCTGACCACACATGCAACTTTCCCAAATCAAAGTCAACTTCCACTCCTCCTTGCTCTTACTCCCCATGTCCACGTGGCTGCAGGTCTGGTCTGTTCCCAAGCTGGCCCCCTGCCCACGTGGACGTCTGCAGCTGGGACTAGCCAGGATAGAGGGGCCCTGACTCACACCCAGTTGCTCTTGGTCTCCCGCATCATGGAATCCCTTGACAAACCTGAGCAGGAACTCGAAAAGGAACAAAGTGGGGTCTGGCTAGCCCTGAATCAGCCCTGACACTAAAACTGGAAATGCAAAGGAGCTGGCGATGGCCTCCTGATTTATGGAGAGACCAGAAAAAAACAGGATATTAATTAGGGTCATTATATTCCTTAATAACGAGATTCAATTGACTTATAAGCAGTTAGAAGCTCACTGTTTTAAGCTCTGCATTGTTAATTGTACTTATTCATTTTTACACTTGCTAAATTATGAGATATGCTATACGGCTGTGAAAGAAAAGGATTTATCCTGTTCTACGCTAGGCTATGCAGCTGAAAGTGAAACGTAAAGCGTTAAAAAAAAGAGTTCATGAGAAAGCAGGTGTCAGGTCTCCCTCACTCAGAGACCACCGCTCTCCAGATGAGAGGTCCTTGGCCAAGGAGAAAGCCTGGGCCATTTCCTTCTGCAGCCTTTGAGACCAGGCTTCCATTTGTGGCCCACGTCTCCTGGAAGAGTTTGTGGTTCCAGGATGGGTTCAAAATTTGTTTCACAACTATTTGCTAGGAATCCCAGGTTTTCTTCGTTACTCAAACTCTGCTATGAGAAGAACTGTCTGCAAAGATCAAAGTTAACGCTACCTCCATCATCAGCATTATTACTTTTCTTCAAAATGCTTTGTGACCTTCAACAGATTACTTCTAACCTCGAGCCTCCATTTTCTGGTGTGTGACGTGTGAGTAGAAATAGCTTCTTCCTCCATAACTCAGGCCTTCACACACAGGAAAGTGTTCACATCCTATTTGCCGCCAGCAGTATGAATCACGGTAGTATCTCTAGCCAAAAATTACCCAAAATTCCGTGTTCCTGTTATGGCTTAGCAGAAAGGAACCTGACCAGTATCCATGAGGACCCAAGTTCGATCCCTGGCCTTGCTCAGTGGGTTAAGGATTGGGCGTTGCCATGAACTCTTAGACACAGCTCAGATCCTGTGTTGCTGTAGCTACGGTGTAGGCTGGCAGGTGCAGCTCTGATTCTACCCCCCAGCCTGGGAACTTCCATATGCTGCAGGTGCAGCCCTAAAAAGCAAAACAATAAAAATAAATTAAAATTTTTTTTCAATTACCCAAATTCATATCTACTGCCTAACCAAAATCCCTCCTACGATCACGTGGTTTCTGTCTTTCGGGCAAACCTCACTTATTTGGTTTAGGAGAGGAGATTGAAACAAGCAACATCCTTACTCTCCAGAGCTGTCCCCACCACATGCAGGAAAGTGACCCTGCTTCACTAGCTCCCGAGAGGATGAGAGACTGACTGCCTCTCATTAATCACAGTCTTATACGCAGACACACGTAGTACATACATGGGGACAATGACATGGAGCAAGATTAGCAGCTATTACAAGAATCTCCTTGATGAAAGACCCTGGATTTTTATTTGAGAATAAATAGTACACAAGATATTTCAACTAAGGGGTGAGGCCCCCGAGAGACATGCCTAACGAAAAATAGATGCTTATTCTGCTGCTTTCTAAAGGAGATAGATTTTTTTGGCTAAGGGAACTTTGTGTTGTTAAACTCCTAGTTGTCTTTGCTCTGTAAATCTAGGGACATGACCTGGCAAGGATGGACTTTCTCTGCTTAATTTATATGACGAGATAAAGAATTTGGAGTTCTAATTCTTCATCCGTTCTAAGACACATATATTCCAGAGTTCACATCGTGGCTCAGCAGGTTATGTGGCTCAGAACCCACCACAGCATCCCTGAGGATACAGGTTTGATCCCTGGCCTCCCTCAGTGAGTTAGGCGTCCAGTGTTGCCATGAGCTGCAGCATGGATCGCAGATGCAGCTCAGATCCTGCATTTCTGTGGCTGTGGTGTAGGCCTGAAGCTGCAGCTCCAATTTGACCCCTAGCCTGGGAACTTCCATATGCCACAGGTGTGGCTGTAAAAAATAAATAAATAAGATACACACATTGTTTTCATATTTCAATCTCACAACAGTCAGGATTCATCTTACAGTTGATGATGTGTTCATATTAATTGGCAATATTTTGCTTTTTCTTTCCCTCTTAGAGGTAAGAAGAATGGCGGGTCTTACAATCAGTGGCATCTTGGATTTTTTGAAATATGGCAGCTGCTTCAATCAATGTGACAATAATTCCCATTCTCCAAGCCATGTTTAACAAATACTAGCATTATCGCAGACCATAGGGCTACAGGGTTCGATCCCAGGCCCTTAAAAACAAGTTCTTTTAATTTTTTTCTTTTTCACCGACATTGCCAAGAGTTCAGTGTTCTTATCCAAGCCCTAACATGAGCTAGAGCACAGAGCAGAGGCAAATTTAATTTTACCTGAAACCTTTGCCCTAAGCCGATTAGCCAGCTAACAGCACGCTTTGATTAACTCCCTGTGTCATAAACATTTTGAATCCTTCCACTTTCTTATCATGACAGAGAAAGGCAATTCAGAGGACTGCACCCCCATAAACAAACATGTTTAAGTCCGATTAGCCTATGCCCTCACTCTGCAATACTCATGGGCCATTCTTCCCATTCAGTGAGAGAAACCTACATGATTTTGATCCCACATTTTTCTTCTCAAAGAAGAGACCTGAGTTTTTTAAATCTATCTCATCATAGCGGAGAGTCTGGAGCCCAAAAGCCCAGCACAATGGCTTTAACAGGAGGAGGAGCCCAGCACCGTGAGACTTCCTCAATGAAGTTGGAGACTTTTAGAAAAACAACCAAACACAGAACACACATGAACACACACAAACACACACACACACACACACACACACACAGTGCTTGGCATACTTGAATTTCTTGTTAAGGCCCTAAGTTTTGTATCTAGACATAGTGACAAAACAGCGTGTGTGATTGAGGAAACAGCTGGCATCTGTAATACACGAGCTCTAAGTAGCGTCATCCATGTACAAAAATTTTAAAAGATGTGAGAAGCAGAAAAAAGAGGATATAGGAACATTTGGTGCACCTTGTTGTTTGGGTAACTGAGACAAGATCAGCAACAGCTGGACTTCACAGATCACTCACTACGCCCATCATATCCCTGACACTCAGGACGATCGCAGGAGGGAGTTGTCTTGTCAAACAGGCTGTGTCGTGTGCCTGAGGTCACAGAACCAGCAAACACTGGGGCTGGGATTCAAACTCAGGACCCTCTGCTGCCACAGTTCCTGGTCTCTCTCTTCTACCAAGTTGCCTCTGACTTTCAGGCTTTGTGTCCGTTTTCCAGCCCTGGAAATAGTACTCCAGGCTCTCACGTTTATCGCTAGTTCTCAGAATGAAATTACAGCTGCCTCTCCAGGTGGCGAGGGGCCGCCTCACTTTGCATCTAACCTTGTGTTCCCCATTCAGGGCTGACAGGTAGCCACGGTTTCTCCTCTATGAAAATGTCAGCGAGCCATCTTCGAGGGAAAAAGGCGATGCTGACATCCTGCTTTTTCCTGTGACTCCCCGGAGAACGTTTAATCCCCGTGACCTCGTGGCTTTTTAAAAAGAGTCAATCCCCGGACCTCGTCAGCCGGTGACAGCCAGCATTTAGTCTAAAGGGCCCGAGGGTGGGCACAGTTTGCAAAGAGGGAAGTTAACATCTGGCTGGTGTTTGAAAAGCAAATGCGGTTTTTCGATGATTATTATTCACCGACAGTACCCGAAGGCACGTTTGCACTGCGTTTTTTGTTTGTAGACAAAAACAATCCCAGGCACAGATACTCAGATTCTATGTTGTTCTTATGGTGAGCTGGCAAGATGCTGCTTTCTGCTGAGAAGTGAAGGCCCCCAGTTTGATTTTTAGGACACCAAAAACTGAATATTATAGTATTATTAAAGCATGATAGCCACGACATTGATAACTATCACTTATTAAGCCAGACAATGACCTTGATGATTTACCATATCCAGTCATATCCTCATAAATACTCTCCACATGTAAAATTATTTCCCATTTTACAGATGAAAAGCTGAGCCTAAGCCTGAGATGCAGGGCTGAGGCTGCCCTGAGAAATGTTTGTCATCTGCCTATGACAATGTTAACATTGAAATTGAGAGTGTTTGGGAGTTCCCATCGTGACTCAGCAGAAATGAATCTGACTAACACCCATGAGGACGCAGGTTCGATCCCTGGCCTCGCTCAGTGAGTTAAGGAGCCGGTGTTGCCATGAGCTGTGGTGTAGATTGCAGACACGGCTTGGATCTGGCATTGCTGTGGCTGTGGTGTAGGCCAGCGGCTGCAGCTCAGATTCAACCCCTAGCTATATGCGGAGGGTATGGCCCCAAAAAGACAAAAAAAAAAGAAAGAAAGAAATTGAGGTTGAGGGTGTTTATAGGTAAAAGCATTACAGGGAGTGAAGAAATGGGAGGGCAGGAATAACACATACACACTACGGTATTAAATAGATGATTAATAAGAACATACTGTACAGTAGGGGAAAATCTACTCAATCGTTTGTAATAACCTATATGGGAAAAAAAGAAGGGATATTTTTATATGTAAAACTGAATCACTTTGCTAAACACCTGCAACTAATACAACATTGTAAATCAACTATACTCCAATACAATTAAATTTAAAATAAAATAATTAATAAAAAATTATATTAATTCACTTTTCCTATCAAGCTGATCTAGCATTCCTGAAATAAAAGTCGTGGTTGATTATGCTGTATTATTAATTTAAAAACAAAAAGAAAGAAATTGAGGGGGTTTAGGAACTTTTATAGACATTTGACGTCACCATGATAACCAAGCAAACTTTCATTTCACTAGCACTATATTTTTACTTTTTGTATTTTCCCAAAGTACCACAAATGGTTTGGAAATGTAAAAACAATCTGTCCTTTACCACAGATGGTTTTAGAAAAACAGTTCCCAAAAAACTCTTCCTCCGGATTAACGGTCAAATGTAGGGGAAAAAAATAGATTAAAGTAATTCCAACTTGCCATTTAATGATTAGGCATCTTCGTCAAAGTGGTCAGGCTTCCAGAGTGGCTGATGGGGCCCAGTTTTCTATATTGCATAAAGCTCTATGAAAGATATAAGGTCTGGAAGGCTAATATCTTTAATCTGCCTAATATGTCCCAAAGGAACCAGTCCACCCCAAAGGAACAGCGTCTGGTACTAAGAAGGTGCTTCAATGAACACTGTTGAGCATGTGAACAAATGAACGGCTTCTGATGGACAGAAGTGCTTGAGGACAATTCTCTTTCACACTCCCATACACACCTGAGATTTTACCTGTGTCACAGACCAAAGATGCCCACGGGCTTACGTCCACAGCCTAATCTCAAAGCCTGCGAGGATGGTGGAATACATGGCAAAGAAGAAATAAGGTTGAAGATGGAATGAAGGTCGCTGATCAGCAAGCCTTAAGCTAGAGTAACCTGGTGTGTCTGAGTGGGCCAGTGAAATCGCGGGGGTCTTTAAAAATGCAGGAGGGAGGCGGACAAGGAGAGTCTGAGAATAATGTGCTTCCGCAGGAAAGCCAGAGATGCAAGGGTGCCGGCTTTGAAGATGGAAGAAGGGAATCAGGCACAGGCTCCAGAAAGGGCTGAAGCAAATGGCAAGGAAATGGATTTTCCTTAGAAAAAGGAACACAGCCCCACCAGCCCTTGATTGTTCCCGAGAGACCTATGCCAGACTTCTGACAGGACTGGAAGACCGTAAGAGCCTGCTGTTTCCAGCAAGCTTGTAGACATTTGTGACAGCACCCATAGGAAATTAACACACTGAGTCACAATATAAAAGGTAAGTAGAGAAGGCCCTTTGAGAGGCCTTATGGAAATATGACAGTCCAGGGAAACACTAAAAAATAAGAGTCAACCATAAAAAAAAGAGTTTGGGGAAGATTCCAGGCAGAAGAACTGAATGCTGAGTCCCAGAGGAAGGACACACCTTAGCATCTTCCAGGAGCAGAACCAGAGGCCTGAGCGGCTGAGCTGGGGGGCGGGGCGTGTGACGGAGCTGCAGAGGTGGGCAGAGGTCCCACCCAGGGCCTGGGGGGGCCACAGCGGGGGCGGGGGCAGGGCTGGGGTTTACACTAAGCATAGTAGACTGCCGTGATGGGTTAAGCAAGGAGATGCTACAATATAATAATGAGTTGGGGTTTTACAGTCTCCTGGGTACTTCACAAGCAGCCCAGACTCAATCCAGTTCGAAACTAGCCATTAGGACTGAGACTGACCAACTTACCCAGTGCAGAAGGCTGCCAGGCATCCTCTCCCTTCCAGTCCAAGCTCATAGATTTCTCTCTCCTCCATACGTATTCCCGGGCCACGTTCTCTCACAACTGCCTCCCAGCTGGGGCCCTGCCTCCAGCGTTGCCCGTCTTTAAGCATCCTCCACGCTGCAGCAAAGCTGCTATGTCCAAAAGGCAAACCTGACTCTCCCCCATTTTAAACCTTTCAAGAGTTTCCTGCAAAAAAACCAACCAAGTCCAACTCCCAGGGGCCTGAACTAGGGGGAGACAAGTGAGGCACTAACCCCCAGGGTGAAAATTTAAGGCGATGCCAAACCACTCAGTGATCAGGATGAATAACATCTTCATTGCAATATAATTTACATACCAAAGCCTTCATCTGTTTGAAGGGTAGGATTCAATGGTTTGGGATATTTACAAAACTAGGCAACCATCACTGTATTCTAATTTTATAACCGTTTTATCACCCTGAAAATAGCCTTGTACCTATTAACCGTCACCCTCTGGTCCTAAGTAATTGGTAGTCTACATGCTATCTTTCTATATTATAGTATTATCTCTCTATACTATATCGATAAAATCATCTCTCTATATTTATCTCCATATTAGCGCATGCTATCTCTATATCTGGCCCTCTTGCCACTCCCTCTAGCCCTTACAATTAGTACATGTTATCGCTCTACAGCTCCCTGCTCTGAACATTTCATAGAAATGGGATCATATCATTTGTAGTCTTTTGTGACTGGCTTCTTTCACTTAGCCTAGGCATTCGAGAGTTATCTGTATTTCAACATGTATGAGGACTCCCTCCATTTTTCACGGCCAGGTATTATTCCATTGTGCACATATGTCACACTTGTTGATCCATTCAACAGACTGGATGGGTATTTGGGTTGTTTCTATCTTTCGGCTGCTATAAATAATGCTGCTATCAACATTTACATGCAGGTTTTGTGAGGACACGTATTTTCACTTCTCTTGGGGGAATATCTAGAAATGGAACTGCTAAGTCATACGACATCCCTCTCTCTTTTAGACTCTTTGAGGAATCACTAAACTATTTTCCAGAGTTGCACACTATTTTACATTATCATGAGCCGGGTAGGAGAGTTCCAGTTTTTCCACATCCTTATCAATATTTACCATGCTCTTTTTCTTATTATAGTCATTCTATTGAATGTGAAACATTATCTCACTTGGATACGGCTTTGATCTCCATTTTCCTAATTAAGGATATTAAGCATCTTTTCCTGTACTTATTAAACATTCAAAAATGTCTGTTCAAATCCTTTTCCACAGTTTTTAAATGGGCATCTGTTCTTTTATTATTTTTTTTTTTTTAGCCACACCAGTGGCATGTGAAAGTTCTTGGGCCAGGGATTGAACCCATGGCCAGCAGCAACCTGACAACACCAGGTCCTTAACTTACTGTGCCACAAGGGAACTCATGTCCTTTTATTATTGAGTTGTAAGTGTCCCTTATATATTCTAGGTAAATAAGTCCCTTAACAAATATATGATTTGCACATACTTGGTCCCAGCTTTGGAGCTGGCTTTTCATTTTCTTGATGTATCCTCAGGAACACAAAAGTTTTTAAGTGTGACGAAGTCCAACTTATCAGTCTTTCATTTTATCACTTGTGGTTTTGGCGTCATATCTAAGAAATGATTGCTTAACCCAAGATTATGAAGATTTATGCCTGGTGTTTCCTTCTGGGAGTTTTATAGTTTTAGGTCTTACGTTAAGGACTCTGATATACTTTCAGCTAATGTTTGTGTATGATACGGGGTGAGAGTCTGACCGCATTCTTTTGCATGTGGATACAGAAATTAACATGTGTTGAAGAGATAAATATATTTCAGTGCAATAAAGATGAGATCAGTTAATAGTATCGTGCTGAGCCATACTGGATCCTGAGGCAAAAGAAAGAAATCAGTGATACTGATTCATCTTTATTTAAGATTTTGATATTTTTGTCTTGATTGCTCAGGTTTTGGAGCCTCCTTCAATGTGGCATTTGAAGCACACGCCTCCCTCACTGGACGCTAGTCTCCGTCCTCATAACCCCTAAGCTTAGCACACCCAGGCTTCCACATCCTCAATCCCACCTGCCATTCTAACCATCAGCATCTCAGCTCACCATGCCTCAGCCTTATCACCAATAACACAGATTTGTTCATGTTTCCTGCGTGCACCATGCTGTGTCAGGCATCTGGCATTAGATCACACCCTTCTCTTAGCTTGTAACACATTTCTCACTTTCCGTTGCCAAACTCTTGCCCATCCTCCAAGATCAGGGGCCAACTCCTCCAGGAAGACTTGCTGGAATGGCCAGGTTGGATGGGATGCTTCTCACCTGTGCTCTGTTTCCCCTGCAACATCATCCATCACCCTGTGTAACAGTGACATATTTCTTGTCTTCTCTCCCTCTAGCAGGCAGTCCTTTGTCCCTTATGAACAACCATGTCTCATCTACCTAGACAGTGACCAGAACACGAGAGAAGAGGAAGCTGATGTTTGCTTAACTGTTGGTATAAATGGGAGTATGCAGGGAGAAAGCAGTGTCATCTGCCTGGAGTGAGTAAAGAAAGTTTCCTCAAAGAAATTCCCTGGTAAGAGGGCTGGAGCTAAGCCTGTCACAGAAACCTGACTCCTGTAGAGAGATGCAGAGTATGTGTCCGAGGCAAGAGCTGCCTATTGGCTCTCCAGTGATGAAGCAAAGGATCCTCAAACCACATTAGAGGACCAGCCCCAGGTATAAGAGGTTGATACGGAAATTCAGCAACAGTAACTGGTCCTAGGAACCTACTGATGGGGAAGGGGAGACACTGCCTCCAGTGCCAGAGAGCTAAAACTAAGAGCAATCCCCACTGAGCTCTCATCATTCATTCATTCATTCACTCACTCACTGACCAGTCAATCCACAAACACTTATGGAGCATCTTTTGGGCTGTGGCTCTCACCCAAGAGAAACTCATAGTCAAGTAAACTACAGTAAACCTACTATGTGCAGGATGGGCTATCAAGAACATAAGGATGCTGATAACAAAATCTGGCCTTCTGTAGATGCTGGATTATTTCATTTGCCCCTCCATGTCCACTCTCCACTTCCATCTGCTCCACTATACCTGGGAGGCTGATTCCTCAGACTACACCTAGGAACTCCCTGGCCCACTGACTTACAGCTGGGTTTGGCCAGTGCTGCTCGCCAGCAGGAAAAGGAAAAGAGAGAAGCAATCAAGAGCGTGGCATTGGAGTTCCCACTGTGGCTCAGTGGGTTAAGGACCTGATGTGGTCTCCGCGAGGATACAGGTTGGATTCCTGGCCTCACTCTCTAGGTTAAGGATCCGAAGTTGCTACGGCTGTGGTGTAGATCACAGATGTGGCTCGGATTCGACTCTTAGCCTGGGAACTTCCATATGCAGCGGATAACTGGTACTGACGATAAGACAGGGATCTTTCCTCCTCCCTCCACCTGTGGCAGAGGTTGTTCTTTGCTCTCCAACATCATTCTCTTCTTCTCTTAAAGACAGACCCCATTTGTTTGGCCACGCCCAGCAGCATGCTGAAGTTCCTGGGCCAGATTTTGAACTGGCACCGTGGCAGTGACCCGAGCCACCGCAGGGACAACACGGGATCCTTAACCTGCTGAGCCACCAGGGAAGTCAGACCCCTACTTTTAGCAAAGCACATAAGACCAGCTGGAATGAAGACAACATTTCCAGCTCCTTTATGATTAGGAATGGTCATGAGACAAAGTTCTGGTCAATGAGATGCAAGAGGTTGTGTCATGCAAAACCTTCAGGAAGGTTTCTTCAAGGGCTGGGGGTGAGGGAACTTTTGTCCTCACCTGCTGAGGCCTGTTGCTTTCCTGGAATGTGCATGCGGTCACTGGCTGTCCCTCCACGGGCTTCTCCAGCAGCCGTCTTGGGGCCATGCAGTAAACTTGACAGTAAGAGCAAGCTCTGGAAGACTGTGATGGAGAAAAACTGAAGCCTGGTCTCAAAGCCACCATACCAGGCCTAGACTACCTCCACACCAGTTTCTCTTATGAGAGAAGCAAATAAGCCTCCATTAACCTGCTTGACTTTGGAAAAAGCTCTTTCTCTCTAACCCTGTTTCTCCAGCTGCAAAATGAGAGTAACAGTGTGATAACAGAGGGGAAAAAAAAAAAAAAAAAAAACACTGGACAGGCCACTCTTCCTATTCACTCTGCACACTTTCACTCAGCGCCTGTCATTGTTCCAGCACCACCAGATGTTAACGATACAATGTCAACGATACAAAGAATTCAGTCTGTAGGTTTTGTTTTATGATCGTTCTTCATACCTTTCTCTCTCTCTTTCTTCCTGTTTCTCTTTCACTCCTTCTTTCTTTCAACAAAAACTTACTGAGTATCAACAGAGGTACCAGCATCGGGACAAGCCCTGGGACTAGGACAGCAAATAAAAACACAAAGGCAGCAAATCATTTTCAGTATAAGTATGCCCAGTGTAATTATTTTTACAATAAAAGCGTATTTGTTGTTTATCTAAAATTAAAATTGAAATTCAAATCACCTCGTAATTTTATCTGACGGCCCTCCCTTGGGCTGCCATGGTGAGTAAGACTGAAAGATTTGGTCTTCACAAATCAGACAGAGAAAGGCAAATATATGAGAGCACTAATACGTTGAATCTAACTGAAAATGATGCAAAAGAATTTATAAAACGGAAACAGATTCAAAGATTTTGCAACCAAATTTGTGGTTACCTAAGGGGGAAACGGGGGCTGGTATCAACACACATTCTACTGAATATAAAATAGATAGGTAACAAGGACCTACTGTATAGCACAGGGAAATCTACTCAGTAGCGTGTAATAATCTATAACGGGA
The DNA here is from genome assembly GCA_004024745.2 of Catagonus wagneri. NCBI lineage: Eukaryota > Metazoa > Chordata > Mammalia > Artiodactyla > Tayassuidae > Catagonus > Catagonus wagneri. The sequence continues at coordinate 2,701,941 of PVHT021183710.1, read as the reverse complement.
AAAGAATCTGAAAAGGAATGGGTATGTGTATATGTATAACTGATTCACTTTGCTGTATGTGCACCTGAAACTAAGACAAATTTTTAAATCAGCTATACTCCAATAAAATTTATTTAAAAAGAACTGTTGTTCAGCGGGTTATGGACCCAACTAGTATCCATGAAGATGCAGGTTTGACCCCTGACCTAACTCAGGAGGTTAAGGATCCAGCATTGCCATGAGCTGTGGCATAGGTTGCAGACACATCTTGGATCCCGCATTGCTGCAGCTGTGGCATAAGCTGGCAGCTATAGCTCCGATTCAACCCCTAGCCTGGAAACTTCCATATGCCGCAGGTGAGGACCTAAAAAGCCAAAAAAAAAAAAAAAAAGGGGGATTTGATTCTCAAAGAGCTCCCTTCCTAGTGGAGGGGGCAGGGGGCAGTGAGGAAATCTGCGGCAGCTCCGCATCATTGAAGGCAGCGGTGAGCAATATGAAGACATAAAGCAGCTACAGGAAACAGGAGAGGCTGCTCTTGCAGATATCTGCATGTTGGCATGGCTCCAGCCAAGCCAGAGGAGACCAAGTCCAGGCAGAGGAGCCAGAAAAAGGACAAGCTCTCAGGTGGGACTGTTTTGGAATGTTCTGACTCCCAAAGCCAGTGTGGTCAGTCTCAAAGAGGAAAAGGTAGACCCCAATCAGGTCATGCAGAGTTTGTAGGTGATAGAAAGGTGACGGATGTAACTCATGGATAGTCATTAGTGGGTTACTAGCAGGGAAATGATAAGATCCAATGCACTTATTTTTACTTGGTTTCTTTAAATTGTGGTGAGAACATTTAACACAGGACCTGCCTTCCGAACAGATTTTTAAGGGCACAACACAGTATTGTTATCAAAAGGCAGAATGTACAGCAAATCTCTAGCGCTTGCTCATTTTTCACAAGTGAAACTTTACACCTCACTGAGCTATGATGGAAGCTCCCCTCCACCTTTCAGGTTTTTTTTTTTTTTTTTTGCCTTTTTAGGGCTGCACCCATGGCATATGGAGGTTCCCAGGCTGAGGGTTCAATCAGAGCTGCAGCCGCCACCACTGCCACAGCAATGCGGGATCTGAGCGGCATCTGCAACCTACACCACAGCTCATGGCAACGCTGGATCCTTAACCCACTGAGAAAGGCCAGGGATCGAACCTGCATCCTCACGGATGCTAGTCAGATGCGCCTCCACTGAGCCACGATGGGAACTCCCCACCTCCTTTCACTTTTAAAAGCACTTGCCGACTGCTGGGTGGGGATGATACCGAACTAGAGGGGTAACAGTTAGCAGCCAGGGAAAGAATGGGGAGGACTTTCACCAACACAGCTGAACCCAGACGACCCAGGGGGCTGTCCATTTTGGAGACAGAACAGAGGGACTAGTAAATAGGTTAACAACGGGGCTGAAGGAAAGAAGAGGATCAAATATGACCTCTAGGACTTAGTCCTGAGCAGCCGAGCAAAGGCGCTCTCATTTCCCAGGATGGGAAATATCGTTCCAGTAGGTGGGGTCGGGAAGGACATTAAGGAGTGTGTCTCGGCCAAGTACCTTCCATTAAATATTCAAATGGAGGAGTTCCCATTGTGGTTCAGCAGAAACGGATCTGACTAGCATCCATAAGAAAGCAGGTTCGATCCCTAGCCTCGGATCCGGCGTTGCTGTCAGCTGTAGTGTAGGTCGCAGACACAGCTCAGATCTGGCGTGGCTGTGGCTGTGGTGTAGGCTGGCAGCTACAGCTCTCATTCGACCCCTAGCCTGGGAACCTCCTTACGCCACAGGTGTGGCCCTAAAAAGACATATATATATATATATATATATATATATATATATATATATATTTTTTTTTTTTTTCAAATGGAGATAGGAACCAATCAAAATTGTTTTACTTTCTAAAAGAAAATTTCTAAAAGAAACTGAGTTCCAGAAAAACTTAAAAAGCTGGACTCATACCCAGATCTGTCCAAACCTATTAGACTACATTATTTTAAACCTCCCCGCTGCGGGGGTGAGGTGAGCAACAAATGAGGTGATAGATCTTCAACTACAGTGACTATGAATGCAGGACGCTACCAGAAGATCAGCCGGTGTGTGGCACCCACAGAATCGAAGGAACAGGGAAAATGTGCCCAGTTCTGCCTGGGAGCTGGGTTCACCACATGCCAGAGTCGATCATACTTCCCAAGACAGGCTGTTCCAAAGCCAGGCTCCACACCACTACTTCTGAATCATTTACGCTGCCTTCGCTGAATAATTTACTTCCGCACAGATAAAATAGGTCTACAGGCTCCCCAAACATCACGGGGCTGGTGCATAATTTACAGAGCAATGCTCAGCCTCCCCACGGAGGGAGAATGAGGCTCAGACACCTGTCAGAGTGGAGAAGGGCATTAGCTGGAATGGAGAGGAAGAGCAGCTCCAAGGAGGATTGCGTCTGAGAAACAAAGGCAACTTCTGAATCCTAGATACATAAGACAAAAGCAAGGAGGGAAATGCGAGAGTCGGGCTACCTCTGTGTAGGAGCTGGAGCCGGGAAGAGGGAGCATATAGTTAGCGTGTGTTTTAGAAATGTAAAGAAAATATTATTGAGGAGTTCCCGTTGTGGCTTAGTGGTTAAACAAACCTGACTAGTATTCATGAGGATGCAGGTTCGATCCCTGGCTTCGCTCAGTGGGTTTAAGGACCTGGTGTTGCTGTGAGCTGTGGTGTAGGTCACAGATGAGGCTCAGATCTGGCGTTGCTGTGGCTGTGGTGTAGACCAGCAGCTACAGCTCCAATTGGACCCCTAGCCTGGGAACCTCCATATGCAGCAGATGCAACCCTAAAAAGACAAAAAAAATAAAGAACAAAAATATTATTGATGCCACACTCTTCCTGATTGGCGAGAACCTAAGACCTAATCAATCAATCTTGTCCTTACAATCAGCATTGCCTCTGGCAAGAAGCGATTTAGCAAATACCCAAGGATTTTGAGACAATGGGATACAACAATGTAGGTTTAGGAAAAGAAGAATAGGAAGTGCTATTTTCTATGCCAGCAATTCTTTCTTCTCTGCCCCTTATGCACTTGAAAAATTCCTGCTCCTTTTTCAAGAATCATCTCAAGCATCAGCTCTTCCAAAGAGCCTTCCTTCACTCCCTCAGGCAGACCAATTTCCCCTCTCATAAAGAACTATATTTTGTAAGTATTGGTTTTCTATGGTGGACTGCAAGGTTTTTTTTTTTTTTTTGTCTTTTTGCCTTTTTATGCACCCGCGGCATATGGAGGTTCCCAGGCTAGGGGTCCAGTCGGAGATGCAGCTGCCGGCCTTAGCCACAGCCACAGCAACGCGGGATCTGAGCCGCGTCTGCAACCTACACCACAGCTCACGGCAACGCCGGATCCTTAACCCACTGAGCAAGGCCAGGGATCGAACCTGCAACCTCATGGTTCCTAGTTGGATTCGTTAACCACTGAGCCACGAAGGGAACTCCCTGCAAGGTTCTTGATGACAGGGAATCTGCTAAAATCTATAGTCACAATATACAATTGAGCTATAAAGAGTATACAGATAAATGTTAATGGAGCAAATGAAGGAAGGAAGCAAGACAACGACCATGACCCATGGGAGATTTTCCCAGCCACTGCATGGAATATTGCTGCTTACAGCATCAGCAGTAACACTGGAGAAGCATGTTGAAATGTGTGTGAAAGATGCAAATACAGAATTAACTCGGTATATTCAAGAATCGTCCTGCGCCTTGATCTACATGAACCAACTCTTGCCATTTCTGACTCCATGTCAGTTTCAACACTTTGAGTTTGGCATGTGGTTGATACTATAATGACCTGACTCATTAACTGGATAGTTAAATTCTTGAACGGACAAATATATTTTCAACGTGAGTTTCCAGCATTGTCATTAGAAGCTCTGTGACCTTGGTTTAATAAGGTGAATTCTCTGAGCTTCAGCTTTCTTGTTTGTAAAACAGGCACGTGACTAGTACAGGGATTTTTTTTCTTTTTAGGCCTCACTCTCGGCATGTAGAAGTTCCCAGCCTACACCACAACCACAGCAACGCTGGATCCTTAACCCACTGAGCGAGGCCAGGGATTGAACCCGCATCCTCATGGATCCTCGTCAGGTTTGTTAACCGCTGAGCCACGAAGGGAACTCCAGTATAGGGATATTAATAGTACTTACCTCTTTGTGATGCTGTGATTCTTAAATGAGATAGTGCGTATAACAATCTTAGCATAAGTATCTGGCACTTAGTAAACACTGAATAAATGTCAGCTATTACTATGTTTTCACTTTACGCCAAGATGTATGGTTTACACTATCTCTGTACATCCTTCTATTTTCTCTGCCAGCACCACACATCTTCAGCTTGGCTCTGGGGCTTGCTGTCTAAATACTTAACACCCAACAGGCAGTCCCAGAATGTGTTTAGCAACCACAGGCTTCGTTCTTATGATGGTAACCTATTTCCCATTTCTGAACACTCCTTAAGATCAAGATTAGAGAGTTCCCTTGTAGCCTAGCGGATTGAGAATCCAGCATTGTCACTGCTCTGGTTCCAGTCACTGCTGGCTTCCTGGCCTGGGAACTTTCACATGCCATGGGTGTGGCCAAAAAGCAAAGATAAGAATTAAAGAATTGAATGATCTTAAATTAGTTTTAGGTTATCAGTCCGTGCTACTTTGAATGCAACTTCCCACAAAGGCTGGACCATATTAAGCCCCAACGATACTAGGGTCACTTGATCTTCAAGTTATGGTAAGAGTTTAAATTCAAAAATAGCATTAAACAGGGAGTTCCTGTCATGGCTCAGTGGTAACGAACCCAACTAATATCCATGAGGATGCAGGTTCAATTCCTGGCCTCACTCAGTGGGTTAAGGACCCGACATTGCCGTGAGCTGTGGTGTAGATCACAGACACAGCTTGGCAGCTTAGATCCCACATTGCTGTGGCTGTGACATAGGCTGGCAGCTGTAGCTCTAATTCGACCCCTAGTCTGGGAACTTCCATATGCCACTGGTGCACCCCCACCCCCAAAAAGAGGCATTAACTATACGCTTGACACTTTTCGAAGTATTTTACATTTTACTTATGAGAAATCGAGGCACAGAAAGGCAGCCTGTGTATGAAGGCTGGGCTTGTCATACTGCGTTTAGGAGAGTTTGCTAGTGGAGGTTAGATAACGAGTTCCTACCCGTGAGGAAAGGAAAACATCAAGTTCCTACCCGTGAGGAAAGGAAAACATCAAGTTCCTACCCGT
>PVHT021183710.1:2684238-2695663 GCA_004024745.2 Catagonus wagneri | reverse complement strand
TGAGGAAAGAAAAACATCAACACTAAAGTGGTCGATCTTTCTCAGTTTTAGATATCAGCGAAGAGACAGGTTCTGGTCCAGAAAACCAAGCCTTGTTAGGTAGGCTGTAGATGGCCAAGCAAAAGGAAGCTCATCTTCTTCTGAGCTCACTCTCTTCGGCTAAGATCTTCGATGGATCTAAACATCCTTGAAGGAAGGCAGGAGAAATTGGCACTTGCCTCAAAAAAGTGTGTGAATGAGGGCAAAGCTTGGAGGAGCAGGCAGGGAGCCCGAGGCTGATATTAGGTAGCGAGTATTTTATGAAGAAAATTATCACTGCTTTCTGAGGCTAATTCTCTTCTGTGATCTCAGAGGCCTCCTAGCCACTCTTGTCTGACTCCATAGCACCATGGAAAATGAAGGAATGGACTTCAAACAGGAATGGACTTCCCTGAAAATAGTTTTGTTGGCAGCAGCAATAAGGGACCAAAGGGTTGAGTTTGTCTGTGCCATGAGAAAGAGCCCTCCCCTTCTGGGGGGAGCTTCCCCGTCCGTTGTTGTCCAAAGTGGAGGAGAATTCAATTTCATTAAAGGTTTGGGCACATTGCTTTACCTTCCCTAAAGTGAGCAAAGCCCATAGGAGAATGAAAATGGAGGCTTCTTTCAACCAAACCTGGAGGCTGCACTAGGCCAGGCAGCTGGGCTCCCAGGGGAAGAAAGGAAAATAAATTAAACTCCTTCATCTGGAAAATAAATACCAAATGGCAAGTGATCGTATGCACTGCATGAGTGAGTAAAGGAGGTTTAATTCTCTAATCACGGCCTCCAGTTTCCCCATGGAGATAAGTGGCAAGTTTGTGGGGAGAGATAATCAGGGCATAAATGCTATGCTTCCTTGGCTTCTCTTACCTAGTGAAATAATAAAAATATTTCTCCTTCGCTACTCAGTTCTGGTTAAAACAAGTTTTCGAGACAATGTTTTTTATGTCATGCTTGACTCAAATCCAGAGATTGACTTAGCCAACGCCAATGACGCTGAGTCCAGTGCTGGGGCTTCATTATGACAGGATCTCAGTGTGAGGAGCTCCCCAGAAAGCACCGGTCCTGACCCCCCTAGACACTTCTCATAACACGCTTTCAACCACACTTATGAAATTTTTAGGTGTCAAATTCTGTTTTTCACCATTCATTTACAAAATTCACCCCTAGGAGTCCATGATTTCACCCATGTTCTTTTGGAAATACTGTATTTATTAAACAAACTGCTTCTATTAAGTATCAATTAGTTGTTTTCCCATTTTGCTTTTTTTTAGGGCCACACTCGGCATATGGAAGTTCCCAGGCTAGGGGTTGAATGGGAGCTGGAGCTGCAGCTGCCGGCCTACACCACAGCCACTGCAACGCGGGGTCTGAGCCACATCTGCAACCTACACCACAGCTCCCTGAAATGCTGGATCCTTGACCCACCGAGCAAGGCCAGGAATCGAACCCGTGTCCTCGTGGGTAATAGTCAGATTTGTTTCCACTGTGCCACATCAGGAACTCCTGTTTCCCTATTTTGTATTCAAATGTTCCAATAAGACTTTTTTTTTTTCAAGAGAGCTACTTGAAATTGGTTGATAGAATCCCAGCCAAAATGTATACATTCATTCAACGATCATGTATAGAATGAATGCCTGCTACGTGCCAGATATTGTTTGGGGTACTTGGAATAAGACAGTGAATAAAATTTTAAAAAAAAATTCCAGGAATCCCATGGTTGTCGGCTTGTAAAGGATCCAGCATTGTCACTACTATGGCAGGGGTTCAATACCTGACCTGGGAAATTCCGCATGCTTAGGGAGCCAAAAAAAAATGCCATAATGCTTGTATTCAATGATATAACACTAAATCTGTTATCTGTGATGTGCTTCTTAAAACATGGGATGACTGTGGAATTGTTTCCAAAATAAAAGGCACAGTTTTCATAAATTCACTCATTTCATACCATACAAGCTTATCAAGCTATTGTCTCCAAAAAAAAAAAAAAATCCTAGGTCCTAGCGTAGAATAAATTCTGGAGGAAAGGTAAATTTAAAACAAATTTACAAAAAAATAATAAGTAATAATAAGTAATAAATTATATTGTATACTATAAGATCATACATGCTATTTAAAAAAGGAAAGCGAGAGACACATCCATGAAGCTATGTGGAAGGGGACATAGTGAATATGGGGTCAGTGAGGCTGTAATTTAAAATAGAGTGAGTTACCCGGAGGCACAACAGGTTAAGGATCCATCATTGTCACTGCTATGGCTCAGATTTGATCCTGGCTCAATGACTTCTGCATGCCATAGGCATGACCAAAAAGAAAAAAGAAAAAAATCAGTGGTATTGCAAAAGAGAAACACCCAACTTGACTTACTCATCCAGTCAAAGTAAAATAGAGTGGTCAGCACTGGATTCACAGAGAAAGTACTGGTTAAAGGAGGTAAAAGTGAGCCAAAAGTATATCAGGGGGTGAGTGAGTGCCTAAGAAAAGCGAAGAGAACCAAGACGTGCCTAGTGTCAAGAGCACAGCCAGACCTGGTACAGCTGGACAGATTCCAAGGAGAGAGCTGTAGATGATCCAGAGTGATGACCAAGGAAGAGATGATGAAGAGCTGCATCCAACACTGGAAAGACAATGCTTTCATTCCCAGGAATGGAGAGCCTTGGAGGGTTTCAAACCAAGGAGTGATAATGATAGGTAAAGTATCATTTCCCCTCACCTCTGTACTTCTATGTAGCCTGCCTAGAAGGTATCCACCAGGCTTCCTGAAGTGTTGAAAATACCTGAAGCAGCTTCAGGGATCACCTCTGAGCTATAGGAAAAGTTCAAGAACCCAGGCTTGGTGCCACCATTGGTGTTGCAGAGAAGAAAATGGAAACCCAGCATGGCAATGGGCTAGCCTACGGCCAGCCCCAGAGCTGAGACTTTCAGTATGTTAACTTCAACTCACAGGATTTGGAAGAAATTCTAGAGAGGAGGGAAGCTCATCATGTAAGATTTATCAGACTTAATTCATCAAGTACCTTTCAGCTGATGGTAAAAATAGTTTTTCAAGAACAGGAACTTCTCTTTTAATGCCCAGACCAAGGCAATCCCTTCTAGGAAGTTTTCTCTGCTCCCATTCCCAAGTGGGAAATGAGTGTGCCAGTTCCAGACCATCATAGCTGTTGGTATACAGTCATGGTAACAGTCCTATATAGAAACTTTACTGGGCCAGGTATTTAACCTTCATAATCTCTAAACTTCTCAGCAATCCCTGAGCAGGTACAATTATCTTTATTTTACAAATGAATACAGGGAGCCTCAAAGGAGTTCAGGAATTTGCCCAAAATCAGACAGGTGACAAGTCACAAAGTTCCACTCCACACAGCCTTGGAAACTCATCTTGCTGTAGGCTTGGATTTTAGTCCATTTTCAACTGTGAATAAGTGACAGAAAGGTAGACGGTTCATCTCTTTGAGTCACACTGAATCCCCAGCACCTGGACTAGTACTGGGCTCAGAAGGGATTTTCAGTGCATATTGGCTGAATAATGTCCTCTCTGAGGCTCAGATTCCTCATGTATAAAGCTATGATTCACTATAAAAATTTAACTAGATAATAAAGGAGAAATTGTTTTATAAGCCACAAAGACCTATATAATAGTTATCCCAAACCTGAGATGCTATGAGTTGACCTTTAGTTGCTGATATGTCCAGGCCTTTCTTCTCATAATAGCCCATAAGTAAGCTATGGTGTCTGATGGACTATTGTGCCACCATGTGGTCTGACAAACAAATAATCAGAAAGAGGGCATTGGGGGGTGATACAAAAGGCACACGAGAATTAAACCAGAATAACTATCCACCCTTCGAAGAACACTGTGTATTGCATCCTCTCAGTCCCAGCCCTTTAAAAACTGAGAACAAAAATTGTCACCCTCAGGAGTCCGAACTCCTCTCTCAAGTTCAGGACTTCAGACCGGCATAAACAACTCCAAAAAATCGATGGATGCCGCAGCTGGATGAGGAGAGACAGCAAAACAGAGGATTATCCTCCCTCAGGAAGAGAAGAGATAAAGGGAAATTGATTGCGGGTGTCAGGCCAGTCTTGTCATCAGAGCCTGGAGGGGCTCAGAGCCCTGGGGAGGGCAAGTTGCCATTCTAGCAGCATAGGGTCCCCCTGAGAATGTCTTCTTTTGACAGATAAAACTGCCCAAACTGCTTAGGAGGTCGGAACTGGCTTCCTGTTATTCTCCAGGGATATGGCCTGCTTTCCTCTCCAGAATCACACTGTCAGCCTCCACGTTCACCCAGAGTTTTTGCCCTAAAAACCTGCTCATGGAGAGGGACTCTGACTTCTCAGCCCCAACCCGCCAAACCCCTTACTGTTGTCACAAAAGATGTGCACCAGGGCCCTACGTGCCTCCGGTGGAGAAACACCGACATCTACAGCACTCGTGGCTCCAGGGGGCTGCCTCACAGCCTTGGTCACTGGCTCATCACTCCAGCCTCTGTCTTAGGAGCTGTCTGAGGGCTCGGTGGCCTCTGGTTATCTTCTCTCATCCCTGCCATCCCCCCGTGTCCTGGGGATCTCATCCGTGATCATCCCTGCAGTCTCCCCTCTCATCAAACCCCGCTATCTTCCGCAGATCCCATCCTTTCTGACTTCCAAACTTCCCCCGACCCCTCTTTCTTAATGGGTACCCAGGATTTGTGCTCAGATATGGGGAAACACACTGCCATAGAAATAATGGTTAAAGGTGGAAGTTTACTGGCCGTCCTCATGCATCTTCACAGGACTGCACAGGGAAGTACCGCCGCGGGTCAGGAGGCAGGGAAGAGAGGGAGGCTGTAGACAAAGCACCTGCGGTGTGGTTTCCACCAGAAGGATCCAGTGAGGCACAGTGGGCAGGTTTAGTGAAGGAGGAAACAGAAAAGAGACGCCCAGGCCATGATGACTAAGCAAAGTCCAGCCAACTGCCCCAACCACCCCTCCCACACACATCCGTTTCTGTAAACTCGCTTCCGCATCTGCTGCCTTGCCTGTCCTCACTCGGGTCCGTCCCGCCAAGCATGGACCCAGAAGAACTAGCCCATAAAAGCCTTGTGAACCCCTTCCTTGGGGCTCAGACTCGGGGCGGGGGGCGATCTCCTCTGAGCCTGCCGGCGTGATAAACCTGAGTCCTCCAATTCTCCCAGTGCTCACTTGGTTTCTCGCCGGGTAATAGAACTGCTGGAGCTCATGCACTGCGGCCACGGGGCTGCGGCTGGAGCTGACGCACTGCGGCCGCGGAGCTGCTGCGCAGCCGCCGTAACATTAGGATTGGCGAGTTTGAATCATTTTAGTGGCTTCTGGAGCGTGAGAGCTGTCCCTAGTCATCTGGCCCCTGACCTGGGGTGATTAGGTCAGGGAAAATGGCCCAGAAGGTTAAAGCCCCAATAAAGGGAGCAGTTGGGGGTCTGGGCTATGGATTGGCTGTTGTGTATCTGGAAGGCAGACTCACAGGCTAGTTATCTAGACAGGAATTAGCTGTCTCTGGAAGTGGCAGTCCCTCCAGGGCCAGCAGAACCCTGGGAATGTCAATAACATCAAAGTAATAAATAGACTAAATCTATACAATCGCAGCTGTCGATTACTTCTCCATCAAACTGGAAAAAAATATAGAACGAAAGACATAAGGAAGACACCCCCGCACTCTCAGGCGTCCTGGAAGGACAGGTCTCAGGTGCGCGGGCACCCTGAGGGACGAAGCTGATGGTTTGCCATCCCTGTGTGTTGGGGAATCGGTCACTCCAATTCGGGGCTCATCTCAGTCAGCAGCCGAGGAAAACTTCTGACGACTGAACCGGTTCACTGAACCAAGTGCTCCCCAGCGCTTTGCAAGGGGGATCTGGGAGAGAGAAAGATAAATCCCTCCCCCGGGGACAGTCCCTTCACTGTCTGTTCCACACCTCTAGAGGACCACGAGCCTGGGGGTGCTGTGCAAGGCTGGGGGATAACCAGAGCGAAATGGACACAGACTTTCTGTGTTAGTCTCTTAGGGCTACCATACTCTCCATCCATGTTGCTGCAAATGGCAATATTTCCTTCTTTTTTCTGGCTTATATGTCACATAATTTAATTCTCAAAATTGGGTGCGACAGGGCTATGACTATGTTAGCAGTTGAGGAAACTGAGTCACAAAGAAGTTCCAAGGGGGAGTTCCCATCGTGGCTCACTGGTTAGTGAGCCTGACTAGCATCCGTGAGGATGTGGGTTCGATCCCTGGTCTTGCTCAGTGGGTTAAGGATCCGGCGTTGCCATGAGCTGTGGTGTAGGTCGCAGACGCGGCCTGGATCCTGCGTTGCTGTGGTTGTGATGTAGGTTAGTGGCTATAGTTCCAACTGGACCCCTAGCCTGGGAACCTCCATATGCCACAGGTGAGGCCCTAATAAAACAAAAAGACAATAAAATAAAGTTCCAAGGTTACTAAGTTAGTAAGTGCCTGCGCTGCGGTTTAAACCTGGGTATTTGACCGCAGAGCCTGCCCTCTTAACCGCCACGTGGCGGTAAAGGTAGTTAGGAAGAAACTCAGAGCCTGATAAGCAGATCTGGCTCAAACCCTTCCCAGCCTGCCGCCACCTGAGCCTCCTCCCACTCCTGAAGAACAACGGGAGCCTGAAAGACAAATTCTGGCTCATTTTTATTATCTTGGAAGCATCTGCCCATGATCACATACTACATCCTTTCAATAAAATGTGAAAATGCGGTAAAAATGTAAGTTCTTTCTCAGCTGGACTGCTCAAGGCCATAAACACACGTGCACCACTGACTCCAACTAGTGCTCAGACAGGAGCGAGGATTCCAGGTACAAAACTGCCCAAGAGAGCAAGCTGCTTTCAGATTAGAGGAAAGGGGGCAGCCCTGTACCTCTAGCCAGATAAGAAGCAAACTCGAAGCTCCGTGACATCATCCCTAAGGTGTTTCTCAGCCCAGGCAGCAGAGCAAAATTGTCTGAAGAGAGTCTAAAAAAGGCCAGCATGCCGGGTTCCCATGAATTTCTGTTGAAATTCTGTACCTTCAACAGAATTTCTGGGTCCGAGACCCAGGCACTGTATTCTTGAAACTCTCCCAGGCGGTTCTCAGGCAGGAGGAGGGATGCGGGGGACCCCCCACCCCCCCCCTTGGGTGATGCTGAGAAAGTTCATGCACCATTTCAGGACCCTCATTCAGGAGCCCTCACTTGGCCCAGATATGTGTATCTGACATCCCTTTATGCCGGGAGCCTCCTACGTTCTGGAGGTGCAGAGATGAGTGACATGATCTTGTCTGCAAAGATTTTACCATGAAGTGAGTGAATGATGAAGTTGGCTAACTCAAAAGTGTTTGGGAAGATGAATTAATGGGTCCAGGTACCAAGCTGGATGTGAGTCATGGAGAACCTCCAGGTCTCAGACGTGAGAAATCAGTCATTTATTGAGGTGGCGAAGCCTGAGAGAGAAGTATTTATGGAGGAAAACTACAGCTTCCATTTCGAACATGTTCAGTTTAAGACGTCTGGGGGCTGTTCAAGTAGAATGGCTGAGATGGCATCAAAATGTGAGCCTAGACAAGAGAGAGACTGAAAGAGGGACGAACTGGGGATATAGAAGGTTTCTGGTGCCTGGAGGGGAGTGTGGATAAGAAGAGAAAAATCCCATTATTACTTAAGGTATTTCAACAAAGATTAGGGGGAAGAGAACAAACCAAAAAAAGGGGCGGGGGGGGGGCGCTTCTAGAGAGACAGCAAGAACACCTGAAGAGAATGAAGTCACAAAAGCCCCAACAGAGGAGCATTTCAAGAAGGAAGGAGTGACCAGTAGTGTGGAATGCAAAAAAGTCACATTAGATGAAACCAAAAACTCTGCTGCGCTCTGACCTATGTAGCCCATTTGATGAACTTGGAAAGGCGATTTTCCAGGGAGTGACAGAGACATGGGAAATTGTAGGAGCTACTTCTACCACTAGAATGTTTTGAGAAGTGATTTAGACGTGACCACGTGAAGGCAGCCTAGGCATATGGGTTGCTCAAGAATCTTGAACAGAGAATGGGGTCCAGAGGAAACTAGAAGGTCAAGGGCTATTTGAAGGATCTCAGGGAAAAACATCTAAAAATGGACAATCAGTTCAAGGAATAGAGAACGGCTGAAAGAAGCTGTAGAGTGAAGACCAACAGAAGGACAGGAAATCCAGGTGTGAGATCTAGAGCACCCTGGAAAGATTTGCCTGGGATCAGAGGAGCAACACAGAACAGTTGGCGGGGGGGCAACATGGAGACAAGGATTGTGTGTCGACCACCAAGGGAGTAAGAGTTAACTGTCTACATCTGCCTCACCTCTGCATTTCCATCTTCAGAACTGTTCACGTTCACCACCTTAATTAATCCTACAGTGTGCGGTCTAGAACCTTTATTCTCATCATACATATGAGGAAACCGAGGTTCAGACTGGTTCAAGTGATCCACCTGAAATCTTTTTTTGGCCACGCCCACACCATGTGGACGTTCCCAGGCCAGGAATCCATCCCACACCACAGCAGTGACCGAAGCCAGAGCCAGACAACCCCGGATCCTTAACCTGCTGATCCACCAGGGAACTCCTTGAAATCTTATGTTATTGGCAGAGCCAGAATTCAAATCCAAGTCTTCAGTCTTTGAACACAGCTCCCCCTCCCTTCTCCCTGTCTCCCCCCCTTCTCCCTCCATCTCTCTCTCTCCCTCCCTTCCTTCTTCTTTGTATCTCTATCTCTCAATTTCTGTCTTTCTGACTTTCTCTCTCCCCCTCCCTCTTCTCTCCCCCCCCTTCATTCTCCTTCTTGCCTTACTTTTCTTCTTCAAACGCCAATCCATCCCTTTAGCAAAATCACTCTCGGAATTAGTGTACTGAAACCCTTAGGCACGCTCTCCTCAGCCTGGACTTTACCTGCTGTCAAAGGACAGAGTCACCAGCAGATTAAAGCTGTTTGAAGCCTTCTTGAGCTTCATGCCTCAGTTGTTTAGAGTTAGGGACCTCTCAAGTGCTTCATTTTTTTAAAATACATTCTCTTTTCCTTTTTTTTTCTTTTCAGTTTTGTTGACAGCTTTCTTTAGAGCCCTGTTATCCCTCAGGATTGCTCCAATATAACTGCTTCAGAGGTTAAAGGGTGCATTTGCCAAGGCTGCCTATGATCAGAGGAGCAGCACAGAACAGTTAAGTGAGGGTGTGGGTAACAGTTAAGGGAGACTGAAGCCTCCGCAGTTCAAGGCTTCATCCTGAATTCCCAACTCGTTTATAGTTCACAGTCATTTACACTTGGCATCAAAATCAACACATTCTGTTTCTTTTAAAAGGCACTTCAAAGAGCCTTTAAAAAAGAGCATAAGCAGTGGACATTAAATAATTCATCCAGATAGCTTCCATGAGAGTGAATGTGTAAATGAATAAGAATCATATGGGTTATATTTTACTTGAAGCCTTCCTGAAAATAAATAAAAGGTCTGGAAGCCAGTTCGAAATTTCATAAACCCTAAACACACTGCGTTCCATCCACCTCATTAGTATAAAATAATACATCAGCCCAATTCACTTTGGGGGCTCAAGTGGAAAACCTAGGTACAAATAAATTATTTCTATGAAAAGATAGCTGCTTCGCTGCACTAAATGGTACTCTTGTGGCCCAAAGTGTTAATGACGCTTCCAGCTGCCTCTAATGACATGCACTAAAATCACGCTGTTTTTTAAATAAAGATAGAGGGCTATTACCAGTGCTGGGGATCACACGGCAGGACGGAAAGGGCGTGCAGGAATCTAGGGTTAGATGTGGGTTCCAATCCTGGGTCTGCTGTAGTAGAGCTGTGTGATGTCTGTGCACATGACCTGACCTCAGGGACTCCCTGTTTCCTTGTTTTATAAATAAGGATGGTAAAAATAATTTAAAACTCTCTCATATGTTTGTCGTAAGCGTTACTTACGTGAAAGTGGGCAGCATGGCGACTGCCCTAGACGTTATTTTCTGAAACTCAGCTTCTCTGAACCCCTATGTCGCTGCTCCATCAATGCTGGACTCCTAACTGGCTTTCAGAGTGAAGCAGCTGGCTGGATAAGGCAGCTCACCCCACTGCCAGCCCTTTGCCGGATCCCCATTCCCTTCTCCAAGCACCTGCATCTGCAGTAAGGGTCTTACACATGGAGAAAACTCGGAGGTCACATTGTCTTCCCTCCTTTCTTCACAGATGAGCAAACTAGTTTCCAACTAAAGGAAGTAACTAGCTCGACGTCCCTCAGCTAATTAGCATCACTGCTTAACACTTCTATGTCCCCAACCAAATACAAGGTGAAGGGGACACGAGGAATGCCTAATAAGTTCTCTCCAACTTCTGCAAGTTCTCCGGGACAGACCAGGGAACGATTAGAAAGCTCTTTTGATGGAAAACAGCCAGTGTGTGGTCATCATTCAATGCTTATTAAATTTCCCTCTAGCACGAGCCACGGCTGGCCTTGCCGAAGAGAAGGGCTTAAAATAAACAGAGACTTAGGTCTGGGAAATCTGAGAAACATCTTATCACTAAAATACCAGTGAGGATACAGGACAAAGTCAACATGACCTACCTGAAGAACCAAATTAGTATGTTACTGTAACTTGCATGTACTTGTTTCCTTCTTAGAAAAGGGATAAGTCATTTTAATAATCCACAAAACTGGTGTTTACCTCTAACTAGTTTTGTATGGGCTATTGTAGGAAACTAAAAGAAAAATAAAATTATATAACGTGATCTGTAATTTCAAGAACTTTATGATTAGTTGAAAAGCTAAATCATAGCCTTAAAAGCTACTTAACAAGGAGTCCCCTTCATGGCTCAGTGGTTAATGAATCCGACTAAGAACCATGAGGTTGCGGGTTTGATCCCTGGCCTCGCTCAGTGGGTTAAGGATCCGGCGTTGCCGTGAGCTGTGGTGTAGGTTGCAGACGTGGCTCGGATCCCGCGTTGCTGTGGCTGCGGCGCAGGCCGGCGGCTACAGCTCCCGTCAGACCCCTAGCCTGGGAACCCCCACATGCCGCGGGTGCGGCTCTAGATAAAAAGGCAAAGAGACAAAAAAAAAAAGCTAGTTAACAATGTAGTGAACACTAAATAGATGGTCACTGAAATGAACTGGGGAGAAGCCGCATGGGTTACTCCAGCAACAAAAAATATATATTTAGCAGCCACAGAATGCAAGTAACTGTAGTAAATTCAGTAAAAATAAGGAGTTAAAATCATTGCCTTTGTCTTCAAGATGATCGTCCTTTGCCCCAGAGATGGAGAATAAAGGGACAACTGTAACAGAACACAGGCTACAAGGACAGGGACGTAGACAAGCCATGGCGGAAGCAGAGAAGAAGAGAAATAAAGGAAGGCTTCCTGGCAGAGGTGACAGACAAAATGAGGAGCAGCAGC
>PVHT021183710.1:2659999-2683238 GCA_004024745.2 Catagonus wagneri | reverse complement strand
GGGAGGCTGTGTCAGCTCCCAGGCACCGCCCGGCGCCTCAGGCTGTGGTGTCTGCGCCGGTATTCAGGTCTCTAACTCCGATTTTCCTGTCTCAATCCAGCTGCTGCGTTTTTCTCAGGCTTTGATGTCCCTCTAGTTCCGATGATCCGCTGATCGTTGTTTAGGTTTCTTCCCAGGAAACTTTTCTTTTTCACAGCTCAGGAGGAAGAGTCTTAAATGGACCACACTGACATCGAGTTGATATCTGTCTCAGTGGCTATAAAGTGGCTGGAGAAATTCCACCACGAACAGAAATAGGGGGAGTTCCCATGGCTGCTAACGAACCCAACTAGGATCCTTGAAGACACAGATTCGATCCCTGGCCTCTCTCAGTGGGTTAAGGATCTGGCATTGTTGTGAGCTACATACATTGTGGTATAGGTCACATATGGGGCTCAGACCCTGCGTTGCTGTGGCTGTGGTGTAGGACGGCATCTGTAGCTACGATTCGACCCCTTGCCCGGGAACTTCCATATGCCACAGGTGCGGCCCTAAAAAGACAAAAAATAAAATAAGAATGGAGAGAAAGGAAGAGCATTGCATCCTAGTCCATCTGAGCGGCACAAGTTGAAATCAACCCCATCAAACTCATCCAAGTGAATTAGAACCCCCAGCATGAATGTGGTGTTATGGAGGTTCCCAAGCTTTGGGTCAAATTGGAGCCACAGCTGCCGGCCTATGCCAGAGCACAGCAACACCAGATCCAAGTCACATCTGCAACATACACCACAGTTCATGGCAATGCTGGATCCTTAACCCACTGAGCAAGGCCAGGGATCGAACCTGCCACCTCATGGTTCCTAGTCAGATTCGTTTCTGCTGAGCTATGATGGGAACTCCTGATTCTTTGGTTTTTAAGGTTATCTGCTATTTAGCTCCTGTTGAAAACCTGGCTGAAAAGAAGAGGAGCTTATGGGACATCATTTAAAAGACAAGCTGTCCATCACCCCCACCCTCCCGCCCCCAGTTCAGTGTACTTCATATTTTACCCAGAATTTACTTGTATCAGAATCGCCTGGAAAAGCTGTTAAAAAAATGCAGATTTCTGGGCCTACTTAAGGCTACTGAATCAGACCCTCTGCAGTCGAGGACCAGAATTATGCATTTTATAAGCTCCCTCAGTAATTCTTATGTCTAATAAATTTAAGAATCACTACGTGGAGTCTGTGCTTCTCAAATTAGGGAATGCAGCATTTCCTACAAAGAACGCAGGTCCCCTGTGTGAGCCTCCAACTTCAATGCTTTGTTTTAATTTTAATGATCACAGAAAACATGGATTGGAACTCAGAATTTGATAAATACTAGGGCTTAGAATGTGGCTTAAAGATGTGTCCAGGTTTAAAACTGTCGATTTTAGAGACACTGAGTAAAAATTAAAATTACAAGTGTTGCATATCCATGGAAAAACCAGTGGTGCTGGTTTTAGAATGACACTAGATATGCCACAGGACACTAGATATGTCATACGACATAAATATGAGGAAACTTCCAAGAGAACTCTTCCATGTGCTGGGGCGCTATTAAACCACAGCATAAGCAGACTGTGTCATCCTGAACTATCTATTTTACTCAGAGTTTGTGGGAAAATCTTATTTTTATATGGAAACATGCAGGAAGCTACTAAGGAGTAGTAAGTAAAGTTTGTGTGAATGTTGAACATAAAAATCTAAGACGCCAAAGAAAGTTTATGCTGTTCCCCCAGATCCACCCACTCCGCCAGTCCCCCAACCTCCCACCACATACAAATTCTCTGCCTTCTGTCGTCAGTAGATTTGGATAAAGATGTTTGAACAACACAGCTCTAGGACCTCCTGTTTGGACTCCAGCCCCCCACCCCACCCGAGAAGGCTGTGCCTGGACCCCACTACCTCACCTCTAACCAAAAGAACCATCCCTGATGAAATGCATTACCTCTTTTGTGAGATGCAAGAATCTTCTTGGAAACTGTGTCTGCTCCATCATCCAATGATAAATTTGCATTTGAGGCACTACGCAAGAATTTCCTTTGGAATTCACTCATAGGAAAAACCTCATGTCGTATTATTTTACAGGTAAATATGTACACACACAGGCACACAGACAGTGGGATGTGCCGCTCTCCCCCACCTGCCCCATCATTATCTGTGGTGCTAATCAGTGAACCCCCAGCGGCCCCCAAGGACCTACAGAATCCTTGCACAGCACCAGGCATAAAGTAGACTATGGCAGACAGTGGGTGTTGCTTACCCATTATCTACACACACAGAGCTCCAGTTTTATTAAGGTACCTACCCTAGGACCAACCTCGTGTCCTAATTAGTCTAAGTCAAATAGTACATGATGTTCTCTTGACTGCTGATAGTCCAGGGGTGGGTGTGTAACTTCTGAGTCCCATAAGTCTGCTGAGGGCAACTCTCTGCCTTCCCCTCTTTTCTTCTTCTCTACCTCTTTTCCTTCTTCTCTTCCTCCTTCTTCTTCTTCTTTCCCTCTCCCTCCTTCTCTTTCGCTCTCTTTCACTGGACATTATCATAAAGAATGTGATGACCTCAAAGGGAAGCAGCTATGGAAAAACGAACAAATAAAAACCACTATCACACACGAGGAGGGCAAAGCTAGGGGAATCACAGAGAAGAGACAGGCGCCTCCCATTCCATGCCCAGGACCTACTCTCACCCACCGCGGGAACTTCCTATCCAAATAAGATATTTCCTTGTCATTTAAGCCAACTTGACTTGGAGTTTCTGTTGTTAGCACCGTCAGCACTCTAAGTGGTACACAGACTTCCAATAAATACCCGCCACGTAAACTGTAAATTGCATGTTGCTGAAAGCTGTCTGGGGGCAGAGGATCTTCCGCAGACCCTCCTGGGGCAGCGAGCCATCACAACCAATTCCTCATTCCTGTCCAGAGCTCACTTGAAACGCTTTCTGGAGTTCCAAGAAGAAGCTCTACTGGAAGATTAAGTGCGTATTAGGTATGAGCCAAAATCATGTTTTCTCCCACCTAAAAATACCTTCTTTATTGAGTTTGCTTTGGTGCTAAAAATTCCCACACGACATACCCTCTTCAATCAAACTAAAGAATATTTCTGTGAAAAGCGCAATGCAGGCACTCAACAGTCATGGAGAGAACACAAGGCCTAGGGCGTTTGCAACGCCATCCTAGAGATGAGCTGACCCACCTCAGTCTACACTGGCCCCAGTGAGGTGAGAGACGGGACGACAGGAGATGGGGTGGAGCTTGTAGACTAAAATGAAAGAGGAAAGGGGCAGGAATCCAGACTACTTCCGTGCGAAGGACGATCTACGTTGCAGGCTCAGAGCGGCAGCGTGGCAGGAGCTGCACTCACACCACCAGGCGGACCTCCAGCCCTGGGCCTCAGCTGGGGGCTTTGCCTTGGCTGGATTTCTGCTGAGGAAGGAAAAGGAGGAGGAGAAAACAAAACGTCTAGAGGAGTTGCTGTGATGAGGATTCTTTAGAAGTCTTAGGAATGGAGTCCCTCAAATCAGGGACAAAAACCCCAAGGAAGGAGAGAACTGCCATAAAAGGCAACCCTGTGGTAGAGGAAGAGAGCGGTAATTAGGTTCAGAAAATGTAACTCTAAATTCTGGACCTGACACTTAGGAGCCATGTGACCTTGGACAAGTGTCCTTAGCCAATTCTTTAAGCCTCAGTTTCCTAATCTGTAAAAACCATAGGGTTATTGCAGGGGTTTAACGATGCATGTGATCCTTCTTGATGATTTAAGGCATGCTATATCAATACAGCAGATTCAAGGCAAAGCCAGCCAGCCGCCCAATCTTTCCCAGATCCGAGGTCAGTCAGGGAAGATGTAATGGCTGGGAGCTTTATTTCTTCCAGGTTCTAGAGGTCTTTCTCCAGTTTTCTGATGAGACATGGGACTAGGAAACACTGTTCTCCAAGCAGCACCACACACATCCCAGCAATCTCCAAGCCCCACAAACTGTCTGAAACAAGAAATATAGCAGGCCTCCTCTCTAGCATGTAAGTCAGGTAGTAAGTTCACCTTCTTGTGCTAGAGACACTTGGCCGCTTGTAAAATAACACAACGCTGTGATTCCCACGTCTGCACCTGAGGTTGGTACAGCACCCTCTGCCTGATTCCAAGTGGCCTGTGGTCAGTGGGAGTGTGGTCTGCACAGGCTCCCCAGCTGAATGCTTGGATGGCTGGAGCCGCCAAACCTGAGAGGCAGGACCTGGTGATGGGCATGGGCTCGGAGGCAAATTCTGCCGTGGTTTCTACTTGAGTCTGGGCAATGTGTCATGCGTTCCTTGTGCTTCTGTCCCTGTATCAGCTTCCAGGGCCCCTACAAATTAACATAAACTGGGTGGCTTAAAAACAAGAAAACAAAAAAATGAATTCCCACTCCCAGTTCTGGAAGCTAGAGGTTTGAAATCAAGGTGTCAGCCTTCCCTCCAGAGACTGGTAATGAATCCTTACTTGCCTCTTCCAGCTTCTGACTGCATAACTGGAATCTTTACCTCCATACTTTCACACAACCCTGTGTGTCTCTCTATGTCCTCTCTTCTTTTCATAAGGCTACAAGTCATTGGCTTAGGGAGTACCTGAAATCCAGTATGATTTCATTGCCGTACGCTTGACTAAATACATCTACAAAAACCCTTATCTCCAAACAATGTCACATTCTGAGGTTCTGAATGGACATGAATTGGGGAGGGGAGAGGGGGTTTATTCAGCCTGCTATGGTCACCTTGTCTGTAGAATAAAAATAACTCCAGGCACCTACCTTACCAGGTGTTGTACTAAATGACACAATACACATAGGAGAGTGCTTACTGTAGTGCCCAGCATCCAAAAGCACACAATCAATAGGACCTATTAATAATATTAGGCCTAAAGCAAGGAGATCCAGCTGTATAGTATAGGGAACTATGTCTAATCACATGTGACAAATCCATTTATGTACATGTAACTGGGTCACTACACGGTGCAGTTGGAAAATTTGATAGAAATCTGTAAACCAGCTATAATGCAAAAATAAAAATAATAATATTAGGCCTAGATCCACCACCTTGGGTAAGTCAGGGAACCTCTTTTTTCTCCACTTCCCCCTTAGGTAAAAGGGAATGCTAATGGCCCAGCAGCCGTGGGGTCCAGGGTTTCAATCCAGGACTTAGCCTTTTCTGGAGAGTGCCAGAGAGTAAATATTTTAGGCTTATGAGCTATATGGTCTTGGAGTCAACTATTTAATTCTGCCATCCTAGTCAGAAAGTAGGCCAGGACAATAAGTAAGAAAAAGGTCATGGCTGTGTTCCAGTAACATTTTATTTACAAAAACAGATGGTGGGCTGGACTTGGCCCCTCTTCCAGTCTCTCTTCGCTCCAGCTAGCTCTCCCGTACTTCACCGGTTGACCCTCATAGGACATCACCTCTCAGTGCTGTTTGCCTCTCCTCTGCCTCTGACCTTGTCGCACTTAAGCTAGTCTGTTTAAGACACCAACCACGTTCTAATGTGTTATTTATGAATACAGGTTATCTTCTATCCTGGACTATAAGCTCCCTGAGGGCGGCCCATGTGGGAACCTCCTGCATCACCCACATGCTTTGCACACAATGGGTTCTTGTTAATGAACTTGGACAACAGTAAGGGTCCAAGAGACGCCTCCCTCTGCTGGCTTCCAGAACCTTCCCTGAGAGAACACTGAATTTAGACTTTATTTAAGGGCTTTGAATATTATTCCGAGAGCAATAAGAAGCAAAAGTAGCTATCAGAAATATGGGGCACACGTTCATGTTTGGAATCCTAATGAGTAAATACCCAGAATATTAAACTTAGCCCAAGGAAACTCAGAGTTGTTTTAGTTCCCAAATGGTCACAATCTCCAGCAATCAATACTTGTCCTAAAAGTCACTGTTTTATCTCCCACTGAGATGACAAAGTCTTAGAGAGGCAGTAAGTCAAGCGGTTTGGACTCTAGTATTAGAGCTGCTTTGAAACTTTCCTCCATCACTCACTACTCTGTGACCTTGTGAAAATTATTTGCTGTCCCTGGGACTAGGTTTTCTAATCTATAAAATAGGTCTAATAAAAAAGGAAAAATATCCTTCAAAGGTTCTTGTGAGAACTGAAAGATCTGGAGCACGTAAAGTCCTTGGTACTGAGTCTGAACGAACCCTCAGTCCATGTCAGGTAGGATCATTATTAGCAATATCGCATCTATAACTGTTAATAGTGCCAGGCAGCAGGTTTTCTGCAGAGCCTTTAATGTTTAATTAGCAGCTTTACCTTTCTCCCCCAGTTTCTCGCCTGCAGGATCCCCCCAGGAATCACTGTGTGTGCATCGTCACCTCTGCTAATGATACTGAACTTAGACATCCTTCCCAGCCTCCTACCACACTGTGGTCAGCTGGAGAATCCATTAATGTCTCAGGCAGGAGTTTTTCTCCTCAAATCACAGTAACTTCCTGAATCAAAATTTGAATAAGCCTGAGGTCTTCTGCCCCAAAGTCGATGGCCACTGGCCCCTTCTCAGATCTCCTTTTCTTCGGGTCAGCTCCACATAGTTATTGCTTTTTTGATCCAATTACTACCCCATGGATAATAACACTCGCCCAGCATTTTTATCTCCAAAGCGATGTAAAGGCCTTCCAGTCCATCTGCTACTCAGTGAATTTTCCATCTTAATAAAAACAAGTTTCAGGCGCCGACTTCAAACACTGATGCAGGCGAACCCGCCTCCCAGGGAGCAGGTGCACTTCATGCATATTAATGTGCACAAGTCAGAACTGGGAGGCAGGGCGGAGACTTCAAAGGCATGGGATATGGAGAAGGAAGATAAGGTTCTCTAGAGACTTCTGACTTTGGGCAAGTCATTTAACCTCAGAGTCTCGTTTGCCTGGTGTGTAAAAATGGGGATAATATATATGCCTCACCCATATCACAGTTCGTTGCAAGAAATAAACGAGATAATGGCTACGGAAATGATGTATGGATGGTGTGCATTCATCATGACTTCTAAAAGGTCATTTTATCCAACTCTTGGGCATCTCTGAATAAAGCTAAAGATTTGCCTCTATCACTTCTCAAGCAAAATATTTCAAAAATCTCTTCTACACCAGAAAAAAAGGGGGAAGGAAAATTTTGTTGTTGTATATTCACTGGGAGTAACATTAACTGATACTGAGCACTTAACTAAATTCCACACAATATGCTAAGAGCACCATAAACTCAGAGCGGTCCTATGAAACAGGCGGTGTTATTAGCCCCATTTTACAGGTGATACAACTGAGACACAAACACATTTAATATCTTGCCCATGTTTACTTAGGAAAGGAAGAACCTATTTTCTTTTTTTTCTTTCTTTCTTTTTTTTTTTTTTTTTTTTTTTTTTGCTTTTTAGGGCTGCACCCCTGGCATATGGAGGTTCCCAGGCAAGGGGTCAAACCAGAGCTACAGCTGCCAGCCACACCCACAGCAATGCCAGATCCAAGCCACATCTGCAACCTACAACACAGCTCACGGCAACACGGGATCCTTAACCCACAGAGCGAGGCCAGGGATCAAACCCACAACCTCGTGGTTCCTAGTGGGATTCGAGAACTCCTAGAGTCTGTTTTCTTAACCAATAATGTTCTATATTGGTACAAGGACCCCTAGAGACATTTTCAGGGGAGTCTGTGAGATCAAAATTATTTTCATAATAATACTAACATGGTATTTGACCTTTTCACTCCCATTCTCTCACAAGTGTACAACGGCGTCTTCCAGACCCTACATGTCACGTGTTATCGCAACAAACTGAATGAAGAAACAAAAAGGAAAATCCTGTTGTCTTCTACTAAACCAGAAGAGAATTGCAAAAAGGTAACCCAATGCCAGTCTTCTCACTTTTTGGGGGGGTCTTGGAAAATTCAGGTTTTTTTAATTTAAAATGTTATTTATTTTAACATCAATGCTTTTTATTATTAGATTTAATGAACTGATAAATATTTTTAATTTAAATTCTGTTTTAATTTTTAATATGGTAAATAGTGATAGCTGAAACAAATATAAGCAAAAGCTCTTTAGAGTCCTCAGTAGTTATTAAGGGTGTAAAATATCCCTGACACCTAAATCTTTGAAAAGTGTCGCTTTTAGCTAGATACAGTATCCCTCCTAATCTCTCACAAAAGCTGTGTTGTTATTTCTAGTTTTTGATGAAGAAATTGAAGCTTAGAGAGGTTAAGCTCTTCAAGGTCATACGGCTCATAATAAAAACTTTGAAGAAACAGGACTTCACCAGTCTTATTTTTTTTTTTTTCAGTTTACTGTGACTCTACCTGTGTGACTCAGACACTTCAGCTGGCATAAAAATCCTGCAATTCAATTGCCTCTATGTCCATAAAAGACCACAGAATCTAAACAGTTCCCAAAAGTCATAATTTGCTTCTGAACTTGAACTTGAACTTGTTTGAATCTGGATAACATCAGAGATGACACACATTGCTCTGGCCTCTCTTCTCTCCTACCAAATTTCCTGCTAGCTGAGACCAAATGCCATTCTGATACAGAACTTGACATTTGCCACTAGAGAGCATGGGCAACACTGCCAGTCCCCTCCCCACCGTTCATCTCCCTGCTGTCAGAGCCTCAGTTAGCTTAGAAGCCCAGGGTGAAGATTTATCATTGGTCTAAACCAGTTACGGTAATTTTGTTTGATTTCGTGAGTGCTTAGTCTAGAGGAGGTCAAACAGCACAAAAATGGCCAAAATGATGTGAAAACCACCACTTTCAGGGGAAAAAATGTAAATTTGAGGCATGATATGTTTGCTACGTAGAATACAACTGTGCTGTGTGGAGGTTTTTAGTTTTCTGGAAAAAGTAAGGTTATCAATGTGAGAAAAGTGACTAAAAAATAACAGCACTCCATATATTACTCAGCTGTTGGATTAGTATCAGATATTTTATGAGACAAATAAACCCCTATTTATTTAAGTTACCTTTAGTAACACTACTCAGTTATTTAAAGCTAACTTGCATTACCAGCTGAAACACAGACCAAACTACAGAGGTATCTCCATGTACAAAAATTTCTTTGCCAATATACTTAGATCCAGAAATGACATAGATAATGAAAGTATTTATATATATATGAAAACTCTGGGGAGATAAATAGGAGAAATAAAAAAGAACCAACAGACCCTTTTAGGTCGGAAATATACAACATCTGAAATGAAAAACTCACTACATGGTATTAATAACAGATTAGACATCAACAAAGGGAAAAAAGGTCAATATGATCCAAAAACATAGCAATAGGAACTATTCAAACTTAAGCATAAAGAGAAAAAAAATTAATAAGCCCTAGTAATAATTAGGGATAATATATAGAAATCTAGTATAAATGCAACTGTAGTCTGAAAAAATGGACGAAGGCAGAAAAGAATATTTACAGAAGTAATGGCTAGAATTTTATTCAAATTTGATTGAAACTATAAGCACACACAATCTAAAAGTTCAACAAACTCCAAGCAAAATAAAAACAAAGAAATCGACACCAAGGCTAGTCATAATCAAATTCCCATACATCGATGATAAAAAGAAAAATCTTCAAAGAAGCCATAAGTAAAAATGACACATTATATTCAGAGAAAGATAATAATGACTGCAGATTTCATATCACAAACAATGCAAGACAGAAGACAATAAAACTTGTTTAAAAGTGCTGAAAGGGAAAAAATGTCTTTCAATGAAACATCTTTCAAAAGTGAAGGGTAATTTTAAATATTTTCAGATACGCAAAAACTAGAAGAATTTAGTGAGGATATCTCCAGCATAAGTAATGTTAAAGAAATTCTTGGGAAAAAAAGAAAAGCATACCATATAGAAATGTGGATCTAGTCAACAGAATTCAGAACAGTTTAAATAATAACTATCTGTATAAAGGGGGAAAAAAGTTTCCTTATGTTTTAATTCTTTAGAAAGAAATTGTTTAGAGAAAAAAGTAAAAACAATGCATTATAAAACTTATAACATATACAAGTAAATTATAACAGTATAGTGCATGTGGAGAACAGGAGTAGACTGCTGTAAGAGACTTACATTATAAAATTAAGGGATGCAAAGTGATATACAATGCAAACACCAATAATAAAAAAACTAGGTGATTAATAATGTAAGAAAAAGTAGACTTTAGAACTAGGACTGTTACTAGTGGTAAAGAGAAATATTTCGATGTACAGAAAAAAAAGACAACAGGTCGGGTCTTTAATACTTCACTTTTTTTTTTTTTTTTTTTTTTTTTGCTTTGCAGGGCCTCACCCGCGGCATATGGAGGTACCAAGGCTAGGGGCTGAATCGGAGCTACAGCTGCCAGCCTACATCACAGCCACAGCAACGCAGGATCCGAGCCGCATCTGCAACCTACACCACAGCTCACGGCAATGATGGATACTTAACCCACTGAGCAAGGCCAGGGATCGAACCCGCAACCTCATGGTTCCTAGTCGAATTTGTTTCTGCTGCGCCATGACAGGAACTCCTAATACTTCACTTTCAATAATGGATAGAACAAATATGCAGAAGATCAACAGGGAAGTAGAAAACCTGAACAATGCTAACTAAATCTAACAGACATCTATACACTGCTCCACACTGCAACATCAGAATACACGCTCTAATCAAGCATACAATGAAATGTTCTCCAGAATAGACTGTAAGTCAATCTATAAGCCAAGCCTCAATAAATTTAAAAGGATTGAAATTATACAAAATATGATCCCTGACCACAATGGAATGAAACTAGAAATTAATCATAAAAACAAACCTGGTAAATTCACTAATACGTGGAAATTTGTCAACACATTCCAAATAACCAATGAGTCAAAGAAGAAATAACAAGGGATATTAGAAAATACTTTGAGTGAAAGTAAACCAAAATACAACGTACAAAACTAACTTTTCTGAAGCAATGCTTAGAGAAAGACTGATAGCTGTAAATGACTATATTGATATGTATATATTTCAAATAAGTATACCAGTTTTCCTTCTTAAGAAACAAAAAAAGAAGAGCAAACTAAAAGCAAAGCAAGGAGGGGAAGGCAATAACAAAGACTAGAGAGAAAATAAAGGAAAATAAAGGAGAATGGGAAAACAATAGAGAAATTCAACAAATGCAAAAATTGTTTCTTTTTAAAGACCAATAAAAATGACAAAGCTTTAGTTAGACTGACAAAGAGAGAGAGTAAAGAGACTCAAACTACTAATAAGAGGGATGAAAGATGGGAAGATAGAGGAATTATTCATAAAACTGTCATTGATCTCTTTCTTGTGTTTTCTCCCCATGCTGCCTGAGCCTAATGATCTTGTGTTTTCTCTGCTAATACCCAAAGGGTCATGGTCATGGGAAGGCAGGGACAGGAAGGGACAAAGCGAACTTGGAGCTAGCCTCAGAAGTCTTGCATTCAAGGGGTACAGCTACCTTGCTGATCTCACGTAGTCAGCCCAACACACAGAGGAGTTTGGGACCAAAGCCCCAGCTAATAAGGATTGTATCCTTTGCTGGAATGCCCCTTGAGAATGTGTTATTATTTGGAAATAGGGTTTTTGAGGATGATAAAGTTAAAAATGAGGTCATTAGTTTGGGCCCTAATCCAATATGCCTGGTGTCCTTACTTAAAAAAAAAAAAAAAAAAAAGGAGTTCTCATCGTGGCTTAGTAGAAATGACTATGACTAGTATCCATGAGGATGCAGGTTCAATCCCTGGTCTCGCCAGTGGGTTAGGGATCCGGTGTTGCTGTGGCGTAGGCCAGGAGCTGTAGCTCCAATTCGAACCCTAGCCTGGGAACCTCCATATGCTGAGGGTGCAGCCCTAAAAAGACAAAAGAAAAGGGGGTGGGATTTGAACACAGATGCAGAGAAGCCCAAGAGGAGACCATAGTGTGAGGATGAAGGCAGAAATCAGGGTTATGCATAAGCCGAACAACACCTGGGATTGCCGGTGAAGCCCCAGCAGCTCTGGGAGAAGGCACGGAACCAACTCTACTGCAGCCTCAGAAGGAACCAACTCTGCTGGCACTTTGATCTTGAACTTCCAGTCTCTAGACCTATGAAACGATATCTTTCTGCTGCCACCCAGTGTGTGCAACTTTTTTGACAGCAGCCCTAGCAAACTAACACATTCCCTGCCATGGAGAATGGGACAAGGATCCAGCCACGTCTTCCAAGGGAGGTATGTCAACCAAAATCTTCTTGCTCAGCTTCAACCTTTGTAAATAGAGGCCTCCCTCTCGCCTTCTTGGCTTCACCCTGGAAGGAGTAATGTAATTTTCTGATTCACCTCGTCCTGATCATTTAAGCTAGGCAGCCCTTCCAGATGCCAGCCCACAAGTATGTTCTGCTCCAAGAACTGTACCGACCTCAGCAGTTCAGCCTGAGCTCTGGGGTCCCACAAACTACCTCTACTCTTGCCCTTGCACATTCCAGCTGTGTGATTTTGGGTAGGTACCTCAACCACCCTCTGCCTCCATTTCCAGGACCCAGGAGTCCAGCCCCCAGCCCCTCTCCCCCAGGAGCCTGGAGTCCAGCCCCCTGAGCTGCCACATGGGGTTGCTCTGAGAAGCACACGAGCAGAGTGCCTGGTATACAACTAGTGCCCACAAAATGTTTATTTAACAAATGCCTTAGAGGACAGCTACTGTTACATACTGTTGCCCCCATCACACCAGATTCCTCCCCCATCCAAGAGTGTGACTCAGTATCTCAGTATCTCAATATCTCAATATCTCCCTGCTCTTCTTTTTTACCTTTCTTTCTTTTTTTTCTTTTTGCAGCTGCACGTGCAACATATGGAAGTTCCCAGGTTAGGGGTTAAATCAGAGCTGCAGCTGCCAGCCTACACCGCAGCCACAGCCACACCAGATCCAAGCCGCATCTGTGACCTACGCCACAGCTTGTGGCAGCGCTGGGTCTCTAACCCACTGGGCGAGGCCAAGGACCAGATCTGCATCCTCATGGACATTACGTCAGGTTCTTAACATGCTGAGCCACAATGAGAATTCCTGGTCTACTCTTCCTTTTTTTTCTTTTTTTTTTTTTGTCTTTTTAGGGCTGTACCTGAGACATATGGAGATTCCCAGGCTAGGGATCAAATAGGAGCTGCAACTGCTGGCCTACACCACAGCCACAGCAACCCGGGATCTGACTTGTGTCTTCGACCTACACCACAGCTCAAGGCAACGCCGAATCCTTAACCCTCTGAGCAAGGCCAGGGCTTGAACCTGAGTGCTCATGGATACTAAGTTGGGTTCATTACTGCTGAGCCATAACGGGAACTCCCTGGCCTGCTCTTCTGATGTTGACTTTTGGCCTTCCATTGTTCCTCCTCCTGACATTTTGGCTTCTCCTACAGTCTGGACCCAACCTCAAAACTCTTCCCACTGGGCCTAGCCAGGGTCCTGCTTCAAAACTTCTAAGAGAGAGATAATGATAGAGTCGATAAACAACCCAAACCTGCTCAGGAAAGCCCTCGTCACCATGGAAAACGCCTTCAAGAAGGTTGCATAATGTCTGCGGAGGTGGTCCCAGGCAATGAAAAGATGAAGAGCTGTGTATGCCAACAGGCTTGCAGCAAATGGAATGTGTAATCAATTTCACCACTCAGCCTAAGGTTCGGAACGTGTGGTGCTGGTCAGAGCAAAACAGGCTTTGGATCAGAGTGTCCCAGTTGTCATGCTTTGGCAAGCACAATGCAGAGATGCAAGTGGGCATCCTGCAGGCTTTGATGAGCAAGGTGCCACACCTCCTTCAAACACAGCAAGGGCCTTGTCAGAACAGATAACCAACCCACTGCCGCAGACAGAGGGCTGGGAGAGTCACCTCGGGGAGATCAAGCCCCCAGCTGCAGAGATGAGCAAATTCACAGCTGAGAGTTCGCCGGAGATAAATCTGGGCACAGCGGCAGAATTTCTGCTAGCTTCTGGCCTGCTTGCTTCTGAGCAGCAAACCAGTGCTTTGGCTGAGCTTGCCGGCAGCAGTGGTCCCCAGCCAGTGGAGACGTTGCCTCCCTGGACATTTAGAAATGTCAGGAGGCATTTTTGTTCTCGCAGCTGGGGGAAGAGAATATTAAGGGCTTCTAGCACCGCAGAGGCCAGGCCTGCGGCTGAACCTTTCCCAATACACACAATACCCCTAACAATGAAAAATTATCCAGGCTGAAATAGCAATAGTGCCTCCCAGGTGGGAAGCACTGTCCTATAAGGGAGGGCCAGGGTTATTTCCACGGCTTTCACCGAGCACCGTGCCGTAAACAGACCACAGTCGACTTTATAGCCTCACTATCGGTAATGGCCATCGGTAAAGAGCATAAACATCTGACTGCGAACTCATGCTATCCTACTCACCAGCTTGAGCAAGATACTTCACTCTTGGTGCTTCTGTTTCCTTGTCTATGTAATGGGGATTTATATAAAATCCGACTCACAGGGTTGTTTAAAGACAAGTAAACTACATGAAATAATTCATGCAAAGTGCTTCATTAAGTACTGGCACTTAAGAGGCAGTGTTGGAATTCCTGTCACACTCAGCAGGTTAAGGACTCGCCATTGTCTCTGGGTCATGTAGGCGGGTTTGATCCCTGGCCTTGCTCAGTGGGTTAAGGATCCTGTGTTGGCCACAAGCTATGGTGTGGCTTGCAGATTTGGCTCAGACCTGGCATTGCTATGGCTATGGCGTAGGCCTCAGCTGCAGCTTTGACTTGACTCCTAGCCCAGGAACTTCCATATGCCACATGTGCTATTGCAAAAAGAAAAGAAAAAAGAGAGAGAGAGAGAAAAGCATTGTTAACTATGATTTTTCTTTACTACTTTTTTGTGTTTTTGGTCTCTTTTAGGGCTGCACCCGGGGCATATGGCGGTTCCGGGGTAGCAGTCCAATCAGAGCTGTAGCCGCTGGCCTACAACACAGTCACTGCAACTCCAGATCTGAGCCACATCTCAGGGAAATATACCAATTATCTTGTAATAACCTATAATGGAATATAACTTGCAAATCTACTGAATCACTATGCTGTATACGTGAAACTAACAAAATATTGTAAATTGACTCTACTTCAATTTTTTTTAAAAAAAAGGTCTGTTTTATAGAAGATAAAACACAAAACTGGGAGTTCCTGTTGTGGCTCAGCGGAAATGAATCTGACTAATAACCATGAGGGTTGTGGGTTCAAGCCCTAGCCTTGCTCAGTGGGTTAAGAATCCAGCTTTGCCATGAGCTGTGGTGTAGGTCACAGACGTGGCTCGGATCCTGCGTTGCCGTGGCTGTGGCGTAGGCCGGCAGCTACAACTCTGATTTGACCCCTAGCCTGGGAACCTCCATATGCTGCGAATGAGGCCCTAAAAAACAAAAAAAAAACAACAAAAAAAACCACGGAACTGTTCTAGACTGGAGGAAATGGGAAGATCTCACAAGACACACCCACCTGGCACCCCTTCCCCACCCACTCCGGGTGCTCTTAAAGAGGTTCTGAGGAGTCAGCTGGTCCTACCTTTATGTTTTGAATTTGTGGAGTAGAGACTCAGAAAGAGGAAATGATTTGCTAAAGCTCACTCAGCTCAAAAGTGGCAGAACCAGGAACTCTAGGTCTCCTGGCTCTGAATTCAAAGCTCTTTTGAATTTTGTTTGAATATTTTGATGCTTTATTTATGACGACTAGACTTTCTTAGAAATGCAGAAATAGCAAAGAAAACCAAGAAACAAATCATAAAGGACTACTGATTCTTATTCAAGATGATGCCTTCAGTTGCCAGATGCATCCGAATTTGAGATGTTAAAAATTCTGGACCTCAAAATCAGTTTCCCAACCATTGTTATCATAACTAAAATTTTCTAAATTTAAAAAATGAGAAATGCTGAAAAGCAAAGAGCAGGTAAAGCTAATTGTATTTAGAGTTAGTGGCTTAACCACTCAAGAAACTTAACTGAGTTTCAGAATATAGTAATTTGACTATATATCCATCTAAAGACAAAAACAACTATAAAGAAATATTTTCTTTTCAATAATTACATTGTTACTGGTGATATTGATATTGTTATTTCGAAACCATAAGACCTAAGCCAAGTTGTCAGAGATTTTCTTTGCCTGGGTTTCTGTTAGTTTTAAAGTAGAAAATCATGACAGGTGTTCTCATGAGCTGGGGAAAGACAGTCGGTATTCTGAATCCAGGCCAGTCTTCCCACCATCTCTGGTTCTGGCACACATATGGTATTACAGCAGTTATTAGTTTTCTCCGGAAGAAAATCAAGACATTTCCAATGATTAAAAAAAAAAAAAATTCATCCACATGACTTGGCCTGTATTTCTTTTAAGAACTGTAACCTTGACCTTACAGTCAGATTACCAGTTTGCCTTGATTTGTCTGATATTTTCCTGTTTTAACTGGAAATTCAGTGTCCTGGGAGACCCCTGAGTCTTGAGCAAACTGGGACAGCTGGTCACCCTACCAGACAAAGGATTCATTCACCTTTTCACTGGGCTGGCTTTCTTTGTTAAGCCTTCTTTATCAGTGGAAAATGGTTCTGGCCAACCCTTCTAGAAAAGATGGCTCCATGCCAAAATACCTCTTTTCCAACCCCAGTATTTCTCTTGTGATAGAAGAGGGGACAGAGAGTTGGGGATGGGGCAAGGTGGAGACTCAGTTAATCCTCCCATGTGTTTCTTTCCTAGGACCTCAGGCTTGTCACTGTTCTTAAAAGTCTTACTTGCCTTCCCAAGCATGTCATACCTGCACAGCTCCATTCTACTGGCTACATGGAAGGAAGGAAAGGGGATGAACTATTTCTGGACACAGCTGAGTGGACATCTGGCTTGTGATCTACGTCTGTGAATGTATTTTGAGGCAGGGAAAGACAGAGGATGAGGGTGGAGTCTGGCTTCTCAAAAAAAGACAGAGACAGCTTTCAGTGACAAAAGGGAAATCAAGTCCAACTAAGCCATCAACCTGTAGGGACGAACAGAGAGGACATGACCAGCAAGTGGAGTCAAGGCCGGGAGGAAGGAGTCAAGAATTTGAGGAGCTTGGGAAGGAGACTGTGAAACATGTCCATAAAAAGAGAGTGTAGCCACCCCTGCTTTTTGTCTGGTTTTAAAATATGTTTTAGGGAGTTCCCGACTAGGAACCATGAGGTTGCGGGTTCGATCCCGGGCCTTGCTCAGTGGGTTAAGGATCCAGCGTTGCCACGAGCTGTGGTATAGGTCGCAGACACAGCTTGCATCTGGCATTGCTGTGGCTGTGGCATAGGCTGGCGGCTACAGCCCTGATTCAGCCCCTAGCCTGGGAACCTCCATATGCCGTGGGTGCGGCCCTAAAAAGCAAAAAAAAAAAAAAAAAAAATTACAAACACATACAAGATTAGAGAGAAGAAAATAATGAAACTTCATCTATCCATTTCTAGCTTTCAACAATTTTCAATTCATGGTATATCTCATTTCATGTATATATTCCCCAATTTCAACCCCTGATTATTTCAAAGCATTTTTCAGATATCGTATTATTTCATCTATAAATATTTTAGTATATATCTCTCAAATAAAAAACAAGACCTCTTTTTCAATGCATATTTGCAATCCTTTATCACATCTGAAAAATTACCGCTGGTGATGTAGTATCATCAGATATCCAGTCTGCTCATAGTTCTTCCACTTCCTTATTACATGAGTTAGTATGTCTTTTAATTTCCTCTTATCTACAGGCTCTGTCTATCTCCTTTGGTTTTCCTTACAATTGATGTGTTGAATTAATATATAATTAAGCCAACAGAGTTCCTCATATTCTAGAACTTGCCAAGTGCATGCCTGTGGTGGTGTTTACTTTCTTCCTCTATGCCCTGATTTTCCCGAAAACTATTAGTTAGGTTTAAATTTTTTTTTTTAATCACACTCAAGTTCAATTTTTGTCACTTTTTAAGGCATGATGAGGCTCCACCAGGAAGCGTCTAACATCTGATTACCTCTGTTCATGTGATGCTAATATCGATCACTGTGTTTCAATATCATCTTCCTGATACATCTTCAATAATATTTCGCATTAGCATTTCACCTAATGACTTCAGCAGCCATTAATAATCATTATCTGTATTTATTATGCGATTAGAGTTTACAAAATAGTGATGTTTAATTCTAATCTTCCTTCTTAAATTATTAACAAGAATATTATAAACTTTCATATAGAAAAACATTTTCCACACCAACTATTTAGTTACATTAATGTAAAGGAAATACATAATTAATTCTAAACATTTTCCTTTATTTACCAATTTTCTCAATAATTACTTGGGTCCTTAGAATCCTTCAAAAGTAACTAGTGACTATTTTTTCTTTGTTTAAAATATCATTATGATGAATTAAGACAATATGGTACATATATACAGTGGAATACTACTCAGCCATAAAAAGGCATGACATTTGCAGCAACATGGATGCAACTAGAGATTCTCACACTAAGTGAAGTGAAGTCAGAAAAAGACAAAATACCATATGACATCGTTTACATGTGGAATCTAAAGTATGGCACAAATGAGCTTATCTACAAAGCAGAAATAGACTCAGAGACCTGGAGAACAGACCTGTGGTTGCCAAGGGACAAGGAGAGAGAGTGGTATGGACTGGGAGTCTGGGGTTGGTAGATGCAAATTAATACATTTAGAATGGATAAGCAATCGTGCCCTACTGTACAGCACAGGGAACTATGTCCAATCTCTTGGGATAGAACATGATATAAGATAGTACAAGAAAAAGTGTGTGTGTGTGTGTGTGTATGTATGACTTGGTATGCTATGCAACAGCAATTGGCACAACACTGTAAATCAACTATACTTTAATAAAAAAAGAAAAAATAAATAAATAAAATATCATTATGAGTTCACAGATATGTAACATATTTGATGTATTTCAATGTATTGTAGCTATTACTCCTTGTGATGTTTAACGTTTCCATCTTTAGCCATGTAAACAGCTTAGGAGTGACTTCACATTTCTCCAAAATCATTTTAACATGGCCCCAAGAGCCTTTGATAGTGTCCTTGCCTCCTGGCATGACAAGGGGCAGCAGATTCAACTGATGCGTTTCCTGTCTCAAACCTATAATCATCCATTTCTCCAAGAAATCCCCATCCTTTAGCAAGAAATGTTATTGGGAGATCACAATTTGGATGTGAAGGCTCCTCATTGCTACCAGGTTGATCATTCTTTCTAGGCTTTTTCAGTGCTCACATCTAATATTTTTTTATTTTTAACTTTTTTTTTATTATAGTTGACTTACAGTGTTCTGTCAAGTTTGGCTGTACAACAAAGTGGGCCTAGAGAAAATATATCAGGATTCATTTTACTTGCATCTTTTCTCTCTAGTGAGGAGACTTTTAAATCCTAATGACATTGGAATTATTACTGCTAGTGTGTGTGTGTGTGTGTGTGTGTGTGTCTAAATCTTTATATGACAAAGCAGAGACCTGAGCAGGGTCTCCATTCTCATGACAGAGGGAGGGCAGTGGAATCCCAGCAGGGGATTGGGAAGAGCTGAACTGCCTGGAAGAGCACAAGGAAAGATGGAGGGAAGAAAGAGCATTAAGGAGTGAGGGAGCCCTTATAGAGAATATCCTCTGAAGGCAAAATTGCAACATCTTATGTAGCATACAAAGATATTTATATACCAGCAGACAACTCCTTAAGAGTAAGACACTGTGAAATCACATCCCTTGACCCCCCCCACCCCACAACAGCACCAAAACTTACAGAGCACCCCATGTGCTGAGCATTGTTCTAAGTAATCACTAAGTGCATATATTTAGGTTTAAATATTACTAATATGAGGCAAGCATCTGAGAGGTCAATGGCAAAAATGAGCTTATCTACAAAGCAGAAATATACTCAGACACATAGAAAATAGACCTGTGGTTGCCAAGGGAGAGAGGAAAGGAGTGGGATGGACTAGGAGTTTGGGGTTGGTAGATGCAAACTATTACATTTAGAATGGGTAAGCAGTGAGGTCCTATTGCACAGCAGAGGGAACTATATCCAATCTCTTGGGATAGAACATGATGTAAGATAGTACAAGAAAAAGAATGTGTGTATGTACATCTATATACATATATACACACACACACACATATATATGCATGACTGGGTCACTATACCATACAACAGGAATTGGTACAACAGTGTAAATCAACTACACTTTAATAAAAAAGGAAAAAAATTAATAAACCAATATCATTATGAGCTCACAGATTTCGAACACATTTAATGTATTTCAGTATATCGCAACTACCACTCCTCATGATGTTTCCAGAACTTACAGAGCACTCTGCGTGCTAAGCCTTGTCCTAAGTAACCACTACAGAAACTCGCTGAAGCTCACAACAACATCAAGAGGTAGGCATCAGCATTATTATCACCACCATATCATAAAAGAGAAAACTGAGGTACAGAGAGGTTAAACCCCTGTCCAAGGTGAAATCAGCAGTGAGTAGCAAAGCCAAGATCCAACCTGGGCATCTTGACCCCAGAGTACCTTCATGATGTCATACGCCTCTCAAGACAGAGCGCCAAGGACCGACACACAGACAAACATGCAGATATTCACACACACATATTCACATATACAGATGACTTTGGAAAGAGGAACACTAGCAAACCCAAGTTACAAACATCTCCTCATAAGATAGAGTTTTATCTTATGAGGAGATTTTTACACAATTCAGCCCCATTCGTAGGGTAGAAGACCAAAAGGAGATTGTAATCGACATTCCCAATATATAGATAGGTAGACATTTATTCATTCACTAAATGAGGACACTAAGAGCTAGGGAGATTAAATAAGTAACTTCTCAAAGTCACTCCTCTAGGAAATCTATGAATTCAGAATCATGTATTCCAAAGACTTTGTAAAGTCTCTAGCTTTGAGGTGACAGGAGAATGGTCTCAAATTCAGGACCAAGAGTGCCTCCTCTCAAGACACAGCACAAATAGTATCCATAAGGCTTCCCCTTGGAAGAGAAAATTCCATCCAGCTCTCCCTGCAATGAGCTTGAAGCAGCCTATTTGCACCAAGCTGTCTCAACCTAATGGTGAGAGGGGAAAAATCCCTAATGCAAGCCAGAGCAGGTGCAGGAAGTCATCCACCTCCTGCCAGCATCCCAGAGGGCCAATCATCACAGCCTCACTGCCAAGGGGACTGGGAAGGAGGGCCTACAGCTGGGCTGCCCTCAGGCCAAGAGTGTGTAAACCCAAAATGGAAGCTGGAAGGAGAGGAAGTCAGGCTTAGCACATCAGTTCTCCGACTTGCTCTACGTTGGAGTTGGAGCTGGGAACAGCAGACGTAAAAACATCACCAGCTGGTGTGTTTCCTGGCAGGGACTCCAGCCGCAGCCTTGCCTGCCCCCAGACACACACACGCAGCAAACAACTTCCATCTGTAGCCCCATCCCATTTGCTTACCAGCCCCACAAGGCAGGAGAAAGATAACAAACTGGGGTTCCAGAGGCCCAACAGGACTTGGGCTCTGCCTCTGGTGGAACAGGTTGATGGATGGGAGGCTGGGAGTCAATAGACGAAGCCTCATTATACTTGTAAATCTGAGTGTGAAATAAATGAGCACTCCTGGCACCACGGCTGCACCTCCTGCCCCCGGCAGCTGCCCTGCCTGCCGGTCCTACTCAAGCTTGTCTCTCAGCAGTCCTGGCATTTCTGCTGGGCTGGGAGAAGGGAGAAGCCTACGGCCAGGAAACTCCAGGACAAGCCAAGGCCCACCTGGCAGGGCAGAAGACCAAAGGGGATAGCCTACCGCTCAGTGCTTGGTCTTCCATCCTGGTCTGTCCTGCTGACGTTTCAGCCCCATCATCTCTCATTGCAGAAACTGCAGCCTCTTACTTGTTATTTCTTGAAGGACCTTGAAAAAAAGAGAGAGAATGAGAGTCAGGGGGTTTCCATGCCTGACTTCCAACATGATCTTTCCTTTAAAAATTCCTCCCTGCCTCTTCTCTGCTCCTTTCCCTTCATTTACTTACACGCGGTCTCCCATCATGAGAGCCAAAGTGACATTTTGGGCAGTTCTCTAAGATTCCAAATAGTCAGGCAAAAGTAGAATCACCAGGCTTATTCCATAGTTAAATTCAGCAAGACTTTTCAAGCACCAATGCCATGTCCAAGGTACAATGAGATGCAAGATGAAGAATGGATAGGGAGTTCCCTGGTGGCTCAGTGGGTTAAGGATACAGCACTGTCATTGCTTTGGCTTGGGTTCAGTTCCTGACCTGGGAACTTCTTCATGCCACAGGAGCTTGAGCTCCCCATTAAATCTAACACAAGCACAAATAAGAATTGAGTGTTGGAGTTTCCCTCATGGCTCAGCTGTAACGAACCTGGCTAGTATCCATGAGGACTTGGGTTCACCCCCTGGCCTTGGTTAGTTGGTTAAGGATCTGGCATTGCTATGAGCTGTGGTGTAGGTCGCAGACAAGGCTCGCATCTGGCATTGCCGTTGCTATGGCATAGGCTGGCAGCCACAGCTCTAATTTGACCCCTAGCCTGGCAACTTCCATATGCTGTGGGTACA
The DNA here is from genome assembly GCA_004024745.2 of Catagonus wagneri. Classification (NCBI taxonomy): domain Eukaryota; kingdom Metazoa; phylum Chordata; class Mammalia; order Artiodactyla; family Tayassuidae; genus Catagonus; species Catagonus wagneri. Next base: position 2,660,651 of record PVHT021183710.1, on the reverse strand, counting down.
GCCCTAAAAAAACAAAACAAAACAAAAAAGGAATTGACGTGTTCACCCTCCTTTCATCCATCAACACTTACTGAGCTCCTCTTATGAAAAAGATAAACTTTTTTGTCTTATTGGGGCAGCACCCGTGGCATATGGAGGTTCCCAGGCTAGGAGTCCAATCAGAGCTGTAGCCGCTGACCTACACCAGAGCCACAGCAACGTGAGATCCGAGCCGCATCTGTGACATACACCACAGCTCATGGCAGCGCCAGATCCTTAACTCACTACGCAAGGCCAGGGATTGAATCTGCAACCTCATGGTTCCCAGTCAGATTCGTTTCCGCTGCGCCACGAAGGGAACTCCTAAACTTTTTTAAAGTAAACTGGACTGCCAATTATGATACCAGTATAGGTAGGCTAAGTGCTTTCCTAACAGGAAGGCTTGAATATAAAGAATTTCAGGAAGTTCCCGTTGTAGCTCAGTGGAAATGAATCTGACTAGTATCCATGAGGACGCAGGTTCTACCCTTAATCTTGCTCAGTGGGTTAAGGATCAGCCGTTGCCATGATCTGTGGTGTATGTCACAGATGCAGCTTGGATCCGATATTGCTGTGGCTGTAGCATAGGCAGTTATAGCTCCAATTCAACCCCTAGCCTAGTAACCTCCATATG
>PVHT021183710.1:2641619-2658999 GCA_004024745.2 Catagonus wagneri | reverse complement strand
AGCTTAGTCCCATGTTATGCTAAATGTTAGACCTTATCAGGAATACAAAGATAACTAAGTCACGGATCAAGGTCTTTAGAGGTAGAGAACCAAGTGAATCCAGGTCTTGAAATGTATAAAATCAAGTGGAGAGATAAAAACAACACTAACTAGATTGCAAAGCACACTCAGGTACAGAGATGGAGGAGAGAGAACTATAATTTATTGAGAAGCTACTTACTATGTGCCTTGTGCTTTACTCACATAATTAGTAAAGTGTCTTTTACAATATTTACTGATCGTTGTCCTTGCAGCTCTGGTGATACGGTAGAGGGACACAAACAAGTGAAGACACAATTACAATGTATCAGGAATGGGGGAAGTAGAGGCCACCTAATACAAACTTAGAGAATCAAAGAAGGCTTCCAGGAAGAAGTGACATCTAAACCAAGTCCTGAAGACTGAATCAGCCAAACAAGCTAGAGGAAGAGCTTGTTCTTGGCAGAGAAAATAACATGTGCAAAGTCCCAAAGGCAAAGCGGGGGTTTGCGTTCCTCATTCAATAAGCGAGGAAGCTGAGGTGAAGCTGGGGGAAGTTATGGAACTGGCCCAAAAGCACACAGCTGGTAAGTGACAGAAGTAGAATTTTGGATCCGGATCTTAGTTCCTTCCACCTGTAAAAGCGAAGAACAGGAGAGATAGATTCCAACTGAAGAGATGGCTTTGATGATGTGGGTTTTGAAAAACAGGGCAGAAATGAAAGGAGGTAGACCCCAGAATCAGGGAACAAATGAAGCAAAGGCAGCATTGAGGGGCTCGAATGTTATGATGCAGGGATTGGGAGGAAGTGTTTTGGAAGATAAGGTTGTAAAGAAAGGTTATAGGTGGAAAGATCCATCAGTCAAGTGAGGGTACCTCACCCCCCACCAGCAGGATCCTTAAGTCCATGTGGCATTGGACATTTTAAGTGTCAATGGAGAGTACACAATGTCCGGGCAAAGAAGCCCTGGCCATGCACTGAATATGTGTGTCCAGCCAAGATCCATATGGTAAAGCCCTAATCCTCAAGGTGATGGTATTTGCAGGTACGACTTTGGCAAATAATTGGATTTGAATGAGGTTATGAGATGTAGAGCTCCCGTGATAGGACTGATGCTCTTATAAGGAACCACAGAGCTCTCTTGCTCCCTCTCCTCCCTCTTTCTGCCATCTCTGCTTCACCTCCAGAACTGCAAAACATAAATGTCTGTTCTTTTAGTCACCCAGTCTGTGGCCATTTTTTTTACAGCAGCCCAAGTGGACTAAAACAGCCCTGTAATGAGAGGCAGTCCCTTGTTGGGAGAGGGGTAAACGCGGAATCTTAAACATGTCCAAGGAAAGAGTGAGTGTTTTCTCTCAGTAAACCCAGAGTTACTGGCCGACTTTCACTCCCAGAATGCCTTGCAGTGGTTCAGCATCTCAGTCCACCCCCTTTTCTCTTCTTTCTTTCCTTCTATCATTCTTTCCTTTCTCTGTTCCTTTTCCCTTCCTTCCTTCAATAGCATATTTAAGCCTATTGTTTCTTAAGAAAAACAAATCCAGCTGAATAATAGAGATTTTTATAACCAACTCAGCAAAAAAAAAAAAAACGTATTGCTTCAGAACTAAATTTGATGGGCTATCTTAACAGATGTTGGATTTTTAATGATTGTGTCTAGCTACTAAACAAACAACAAATTAATTTAGAAGTTAAAATGTGTTCCTTCAAACTCAGGTTTTTAACAGCAAATTAATAAAAGACTTCTTCGTATTACAAAAAGGAAGAGCTTTTGGGTTGGTTTATGCTTACTTTTATTTTTGTTGTCTTGCTTTGGTAATTTCCAGCAAAATGGAAGTTCTCACGAAGAAAAGGTGTAGGAGTTCCCACTGTCCCTTAGTGGATTAAGGATCCAGCATGGTCTCTGTGTCACTTCAGGTCACTGCTGAGGCATGGGTTTAAACCTCAGCCCAGTGCAATGGATTATGAAACCGGCATTGCTGCAGGTGTGGTGCTAGTTGCAGCTGTGGCTCAGATTCTATCCATGGCCCAGGAACTTCCATATGCTACAAGTGTGGCTGTTAAAAAAAAAGAAAGAAAAAAAAAGTGCAGATAGCCTAAACATTACTAAAAGGAGGCAAACGTCTGAGAGGTCAATGGCAGAACAGGACTTGCTAGCGGTTACCAATCAACCCTCCTAGTAGACAGGATAATGGAAAATGCATGGTATTTGGGGCCAGAAGACCCATGACCTTCACCAAATTCTCTGATGTTGACAAGTCACTTCTTTCTTGAACTCACTGGGGAGATGGGGACCTTCTTCCACATCCTTGTTGCAGGGCTTAAGTCCTAAGTAAGATGATGCATAGAAATCCCTAGCACAAGGTCTGAAACATGACAGATGTTCAAAACTAGATCTCTCCTCCACAGTCACCTTCCACGTTCACTTTCCCTCTCCCCGTAAGACTTTGGACAACATCTCTGCTACAATACACATATATCGCTGCATCTTAATTTTCTGGGTTCTGGTCTATCTGTCCCATTAGATATGAGCCATTTAAGAATGCAAGCTATGTCTTACACATTTATCTCAGGGAATCAATAGAGTAAATAGTAGTTGCTCAATTAACCATGTCTCACAGGACTGAGTTTGAAATCTCTTAATTCAGTTAGAAACTTTTAACCAGGAGTTTCCATTGTGGCTCAGGGGTTAATGAACCTGACTAGCATCCATGAGGATGCGGGTCCGATCCCTGGCCTCACTCAGTGGGTGAAGGATCTGGAGCTGCTGTGAGCTGTGGTGTAGGCCGGCAGCTACAGCTCCACCTGGGCCCCTAGCCTGGGAACCTCCACATGCCACGAGTGTGGCCCTAAAAAGACAAAAAAATGAAATAAAATACAGTTTTTAAAAAAGAAAGAAAAAAGAAGCTTTTAACCAAAGACCACAAGTTGGCGTTGCTGAATCCTCTGGTGCAGACTTGTCAGGGGTGTTGAAGTTCAGGGCAGAGGAGCCAGCATGAGACAGGAGCCATCGGGGAGGGTTTGATGAAGGAGCTGGGACTTGAGAGGGTCCTGGAGACTGTATAGCCCTGAGCGGAATGAAGGAAACCGTGTTAGAAGGGAATGAGGTTGAGCAAAAACATGGAGGCAGGAATGAGCACGTCATGGTCAAGGGACAAGAGGAAGATGGATGTGATGTGCTTGGAGCTGGACAAGGGCGTTTGCACTTGAGGTGGTGGGAATAGGGAGCTCCTGGGGGTGTCTGAGGAGGGGAGGGACATGGTGTGATGGACGTATAGGCAAGGCCAATGAACACAAAGTCCAAAACTCTCCCCACATCCAGAGGAAGAATATTCCTTAAAAAGATTTGAACCTTGCCTAGGATGGTTAGGGAAGGAAGTTCACAGAAAAGGAGTGAGACCCCTGCTTCTTGCAGGAGCCACTGTACTATACTGGTCTAGTTTTCATGCTGGCCTATGATGACAGCAAGGACCAGCTTCCCAGCCCAGCAAAAAGGATCTGACGAGGGGCCATTACTTCTCATCTCAGTGGCAACCTCAGCAGGATGCTATCACAAACCATATCCTATCAGTCGGGATTCTCTAGAGAAACATAATCAATAGTTTGTGTGTATAGGTAGAGAGAGATCTATTCTAAGGAATTGGCTCATGTGATTAAGGGGGCTGGTAGGTCCAAAATTTGCCACGCAGGCCAGCAGGCTAGAGACCCAGGAAAGAGACAAGGCTGAAGTTCAAGTCTGAGGGCCTCTGCTGTGGAATTCCCCGGTGCTCAGAGAAGGCAGTCTTTTGTTCTATTCAGAACTTCAAGTGCTTAGGGGAGACTCACCCCCATATGAAGGGCAATCTGCTTTCTTTCCTCAATGTCCACAGATCAGAATATTAATATCACCCCCAAAACACCTTTATAAAAACATCCGGTATAACATTTGACCAAATATCTGGGCACCATGGCCCAGACAAATTGACACATAAAATTAACTATCGAACAGCCCCAGCCCTGTCAAAAAAAAATGACAAAGAACCAGTTGAAATGAGTTTGGGAAAGGGAGGGTAAGTTTCAAAAAATAAGAAAGAGACGGAAATGTGAAAAGACCTAATAATTAAGACAGTAGAGATCAATTTTGTGCATAAAGTATTTTTCACATACAGTTTTACATGTCATTCACTCAACCACTCCCTTTGCACAGATGAAGAAAGTGAGGCTTATGAAGTGATCGGCCCAAGATCGCAAAGCCTCTAAAAGGTGGACCGGGCAGTGGAGCCCAGGTGCTATATACCCTAACTCCACAAAATCGCCTGTCGCCAAAGGAACCCAAGATGCTCTGAGCATAGAGCATTAACTCAGAGAAGCAAAAGGGACAGAAAAGCAAACACCACTACTGAAAGCCACAGAAGCACCAGCATGTGATTCTTCAGGTATGGCCAACTCAGAAGTAAGCTGCCTCTCAGCCCCTTTGGATAAGAAAAGCAAAATATGCTGCCAGTGCCCTTGCTGCCTGCAGCTTTAGACAGGACACGTGAGGAGGTCAACAAAGAAGATCTTAGGTGGGGAGCTCCCTTAAGAACGGGTAAAAGTATCATAACTGCTCGGATCTCTTGCAAATTACATGACCTAGAGTCTTGCTGATTACTATTTACAAATGACTAAAAAGCTTTTCCTTCCTTTGTGATGGTCTGAAAATTGAGCAAAATAAGAAGACCCCATTCTCCACTCCCGACTGCAACCTGCAACTGGGTTTTCTTACAAAGTACAAAGGAAGAAAGAAGGAAAGATATCTTTTCTTTCCAAAAGGAAAAACAAATTGTGAGCCATTATGAAATGATGTTGTCACTATTTTAAGCCTAGCTATAAATCTTATATCTTCTGGGTTAGCTTATAGCTGGGCATACACATAGTCAATCTAAAACGAGAGCATCTTTCATTATTCTGCATATTACTGGACAAGGAGCGGAAAGACTAGGCTCAGCCAAGCTGCAAACGAGCACAGCACCCTCGGGTGAGGGAATGTAAGCTTGCTGACCCCTACCTTGCCTACTTCCCAGGAGTGTGGACACAGGGACAAGTGTTTTACAATCCATAAACCATCATATCAGTGTAAGCCATTATTATCGCCATGGTTTAAAAAAAAGTTATTTTAGCTCTAATTTGAAATTTTGTGCCATCCTATGGCTGGAGTCTATCATGGTCTGCAGCCTCTGAAACCTCTGAGGTCAGAGACAGTGAAACTGGAGAAAGTCACAGGAAAGAACGGTGAGTAATTAATGCTGTATATCAGGGGTTACTTTCATGTACTGGAAGATCTTCTCCTGCAGAGAGAATCTCCTTCCACGTGCCTTAAGATGCAAGAAAGAATCATCCCTCAGGCAAGAGGTGCTTGGAGAGATGTGTGTGTTGCAAATGGTTGAAGCGCTAGATGGGAGTCATTACCTACACAGTCCGAACCTCTTCTCCAGATACTGGAAAAAAAAATCACGTAGTTGGTAAAGGAGCCAGGATTAACCCCAGATTTCCCAAATTCCCATCGGAACTCCTTTTGTGATATATTTTTAGAACTACATTTGAGACTTGTGGTTGCCAAGGGAAGCGGGGAGAGCGTGGGATAGACAGGGAGCCTGGGGTTGGTAGATGTAAACTACTTCATGTAGAACTGATAGGCAATGCAGCCCTACTCTACAGCACAGGGAACTGTGTCCAATCTCTTGGGATAGAACATGATGGAAGACAGTATGAGGAAAAGAATGTATATGTATGTATGCCTGGGTCACTTTGCTGGAGAGCAGAAATTGGCTCAACATGGTAAATCAACTATACTCTAACAAAAATGAAATAAACATTTAAAAAATTTTAAATGAATTTTTAAAAAAGACCTACATTTGACTGAATGTCGACATAATCTTGAGAAGCTGAAATCTGCCCTTTCATAACTGCAGCCAGCCTGGGGAAAAAAAAAAAAAAAGCCAGTTGAACTGCAAACAGGTTCTGTGTAAAACAACACACAGTGCACCATGTTGCAAAAAAACAATCTGCCAGACGAGAGGCTCTGTGCACAGATCTGGCAGCAGAGAAAATGTGCTCTTGTTTCTAGTTTAGCAAAAGCTTCCGTAATGTTTTGTGGTCAGTTCCAAGAATCCAAGTGCCTCACTCATTTGTATTCACCAGGAAAAGAACAGTTTGAACTATTTACCCTTCATTCTCACTTTAAACCTATTTCACCTGCTATATAAATGGCAGTAGAAAGGAGGTAAATCTTAAAAAGTGATACAGATAAACTTATTTACAAAACAGAAATAGACTCACAGACATGGTTACCAAAGGGGAAAGTGCGGTGGGGATAAATTAGGAGTTTGGGATTAACAGATACACACCACCTATATAAAATAGATAACCATCAAGGACCTTCTGTAAAGCACAGGGAGTTATACTCAGTATCTTATAGATAACCTATAATGGAAAAGAATACATATGTAGAGCTGAATATATGTGTGTATGTATAACTGAATCACTTTGCTGAAACTAAGACAACATTGTAAATTGACTACATTTTAATAAAGTTTTTTTTAAAGGAAGGAAACTCTGGTGATCGTTTCCATCTCCCATTATCCAGAATAGCTTTTTCAAACTGAGGGTCTTCATAACCCATCCCCATGTCACCACACGAAGAAATCCCAGAAACTCGGGGTGACTATCTTTGACTTCCCACCTATGTAGGCAAACCTATGTTTATTAATACAGTCTGACCTCGTGTTTACTGAGCTCCGTGCTGAGCGCTCTCTGTATACCATCTAATCCTCGTAACAGTCCTACACATGGGTAATAACATCACCGCTCTCATGGGATTGGTGAAGAAACCAAGATTTATTTAAAGGATTCCATCGCTTGTAAACCACCGCGCCTAAGGCACACCCGGACCTGGCTCTGAAGCCTAGCACGTTACGGTGTCCGCTTCTTCTGTCACTCAGGAAATGGCAAACGCTTCTCCGTCGTCCCAGCAAAGAGCACCTGCTGCACCCCTGACTCCTCAGCCTCCCCACCTCCTCCGTTAGGTTTTTGTTTTTCAGTTTGCCCTCCTCTTTCCTATATTTTCTACCACTACTTCTCTATTAATTCCTTCCACTAAGTATGGATCTCTCCCATTAAAAAAAAAAAAAAAAAAAGTTGTTCAACCCTCCATCCACCTCTGAATACCTCTGAGTCTTCCATCTTTGATCTTATTTCCTTCACAGCTGAGCTTCTTGAACATGTGGTCTCCATTTCCTGTCTCCAGCATCACCTCTCATTTGCTTTTTTAACTCTATAAAATCAGAGTCCGGAGTTCCCGTCGTGGCACAGAGGAAACGAATCTGACTAGGAACCATGAGGTGGCGGGTTCAATCCCTGGCCCCGCCCAGTGGGTTAAGGACCCGGCATTGCCGTGAGCTGTGGTGTGGGTCACAGATGCAGCTCGGATCCTGCGTTGCTGTGGCTGCGGCGTAGGCCGGCATCTGTAGTCCCGATTAGACCCCTACCTTGGGAACCTCCACGTGCCATGGGTGCGGCCCTCAAAGGACAAAAAGACAAAAATAAATAAATACATAAAATAAAAGCAGGAGTCCTTGTAACACCACCCCTGTGGAGATCTTCCAGTGGAAGTCGGACGTCGGTCCAGGTGTGTACCTGCAGACCAGATCACAGCTCCACGCCAGCTTCACAGCTGTGTATCCAAGTGCCTGCCGACAGCTGTTTGCGTGTTTCGTAGGAATCACGGTGACCTGTGCCCCTGAAGCCCCTGGTTATAATCTAGCCTTTTCTGTACCAACAGGCACCCACCACTCAGCTCCTCAATCTAAAGGCCCTCTTTGATTTGTCCCTTTCTTTCAGCCTCCAATTAAATCTAGATGAACAGCAAGTTCTGATGTATTTATCTCTCAGATATATTTCAGGGAGTTCCTGTTGGGGTTCAGCGAGTTATGAATCCAACTAGTATCCATGAGGATGCGGGTTTGACTCCTGGCCTTGCTCAATGAGTTAAGGATCCAGCATTGCCATGAGCTGTAGTGTATGTCAGAGATGCGGCTTGGATCTAGCATTGCAATAGCTGTAGTGTAGACCAGCAGCTGCAGCTCTGATTCCACCCCCTAGCCTAGGAACTTCCATATGCTGCAGGTGCGTTCTTAATAAAAAATAAATAAATAAAAATTAAATTTAATATATATATATATATTATTTCAAATCCATTCACTTAATGTTCAACTCCCCTGAAATCTCTGAGGTCCAAGTGACACTGCCTTATACCGTATGAGCTAAATGGTGTCTGCCATCCACGTTTGTCCTCTCACAACCAACGTGTTATCCAACAATTACAGAATCATATTAAAAGGTAAATCAGAGTATGTCATTCCCCTGCTAAAAGGCTTTTGATAGATTCTAATAGCTTGTGGACTAAAATCCCAGGTCCCCCAAATCCCTTCACGACGGGGCTGTTTTCTGCATCCCTCCAAGTAGCAGGAGCAGGGACACTGTTATCAAAATGATCTGTATCATTTTCCAGGCAATGCTAATCAAGTTATATGGAAAGATGCTAATATGTACCTCATGAAGTTCCATGAAGACTTGTTAATTAATCTTGTGTTAATTGAATTCTCATGTACTTCTAGAAATGTGACCTGTGTGTCGCTTCCTGGAAACCTCTGTGCTCTGACACCCTTTGCTGCTTCTCTCCCAACTTTGCAAATCTCAGCATTCAGAGTTCTGGTGCATTTCCACGGGACCAGACCCCAGAGACAAATGAAATGATCAAGGAAAGCTAACCACATTTCGAATGGAATATCAATCAAAAATATCTCACTCCTGAGTGATTTCAAATTCCAAAGCTAGTTTTGATTTTAAAGGACATTGGATTCCTAATTCTATGGAGCCCTGTGGAGCCATTTTCCCATCAAGGACTTGGTTGGAGGTAACTGCCTGCAACCAATTAAGATGTATATTTGGTGTCTGGCAGCTCCTTGACCCACGCCTTTTGTCCCCTTATCACCAGGGACCTTGTGTTGAGTGGCAGATGTGGGCAAAGCAGCAGTGACTTGGTTAGCCTGCAGCCTGTGTCATTCGGCTATGTTTGCAGCCAGCACAACTGCAGCCAGTCAGTAGCCATGACTCTGGGGAACGGTTGCTTTTCCAAGTCATTATATGATGCTTCATAGCATAAGAGAAAGGACATTATAGAAAAAGCACTGAGATAGATTTCTAGCTCCAATGCTCTGTAATTCAGGCCCCATTCCCGCCCCCCCAAAAAATAACCTCCCTGGACCTTGCTGTCCCAGTTGGAAATCAACAACTACCCTGTCTATTGCCCCAGGGCAGGAAGAGGTTTCAATAATTAAATGCAATGCTAAATTTAAACTCTAAGGTACTATACAAATATTAACATTAGCCAGCATTTTTAAATGCTAAATATTGATGCTAAACATGATTCTCTTTATATACACTGACTCATTTAATCCTACTGGTAATCTTATGAGCTAAGTACCCGTAGTGATATTTTCTTTTTCCTGCCTTTTAGGACTGTACCTGAAGCATATGGAGGAGTCCAGGCTAGGGGTTGAATTGGAGCTATAGCTGCCGGCCTACACCACAGCCACAGCAACATAGGATCCAAGCCTTGTCTGTGACCTACACAAGAGCTGCCAGCAACACCAGATCCTTAACCTACTGAACAAGGCAAAAGATCAAACCTGTGTCCTCATGGATACTAGTCAGATTCGTTTCCACTGAGCCACAAAGGGAACTCCAATAGTCACATTTTTAAATATGAAGAAATAGAAGCACAGGAGAAGTTTAAGGAACTTGCTAAATAACAGTCAGTAATGGCAAGATCCAGGCTCTGAAGCCCGCTCTTCGCCGTCTGGTTAAGGTGCTACACTGAACACCCCAGGACCTGTTTCTTCTGTGGCTTTAGATTTATGTTTAATAACACCCATCTGACCAAAAAATTGGTGCTTGGTTTATATTTCTACGCAAACATTTATTGATTTAGTTTGGTTTTTATATGCCTGTCTCCCCTATTAGACTGTGAGCACCTTGGGTGCAGGAACTATACAGAAAACAGCCGTAATAGTTCCAGCCCTGAGTACTGGTTCTGGTGTAGTGCAGGGAGGTGCCTCTCTCTAGAGATTTGTGGGCTGAATAGATGGAAGTAAGGGAAAGAGTAAAGGGGAAGGATAATGGATAAAATGGATGGATGTATAGGTAGATGGGTGGATGGGCCGATGGGTGGATGGGTGGATGGATGGATGGGTGGGTGGATGGATGGATGGGTGGGTAGATGGATGGATGGATGGATGGGTGGGTGGATGGATGGATGGATGGGTAGACGGGTAGATGGGTGGATGGATGGATGGGTGGGTGGATGGATGGATGGATGGATGGATGGGTAGATGGGTGAGTAGATGGGTAGATGGATGAATGGATAGCCCTTCCATACTCTCAGGATTAGCATCCTTATGCTCCATCAGAAACGGTGCAGGCTGACCAGTGTCCCCTCCCCAGAGGTCTTGGTCCCAATCCTCTCCTTCAAATTCTGATAACCTCTTTCTTTTATTTCTCCAGTTATGTGTTCTTGCTTACATAAGGATACATAACTGGAGGGTTTGTGTTTTTTTGGGGTTTGGGTTTTTTTTTCCCCCTCCTACTTAATCTTCCTATTCCTGTTTAACCAATTTCCTATATTAAATTATCACTGTTAAAATTACCAGTTAAGGAGCTCCCATCGTGGCACAGCGGCTAACAAATCCAACTAGGAACCATGAGGTTGCAGGTTCAATCCCTGGCCTCGCTCAGTGGGTTAAAGACCCGGCATTGTGGTAAGCCGTGGTGTAGGTCACAGACAAGGCTCGGATCTGGCGTGGCTGTAGCTGTGGCGTAGGCCAGCAGCTATAGCTCCAATTTGACCCCTAGCCTAGGAACTTCCATATGCCATGGCTGAGGCCCTAAAAAGCAAAAAAAATAAATAAATAAATGAAATTACCAGTTAAAATTCCTGCTTTCCTGAATGAACTCTGATGGATTCAACTTACTATGTAGTACCAGATACTATGCTAATACTTGTTCTAATATAATTATATTTGGCCTTTACCAAAACCCTGTGGGGGGAGGCATATCCTCCTTTTTTTTTTTTTTTTTTTGGATGTATAAACTGAAACACAGAGTTATTAAGTTTTTGTTTAAACTCACACAAGCTTGAATGGTGGTGCTAGAAGCTTCTAACTCCATCACCATCCTGTCTAAAAATATCTATTTCCCTGAGACTCATGGTTCCTAGAGGGAATTCACATCCCTAGTGCCAGGGTTCTTTTTAGAACAAAAAAAAATATATGCACAGTTCCTGGAATCCAATAAGCTGTTGTCCTTCCCGCCCACAGATGCCAATCACACAGAGATTTATTACCAACAGATGGCTGCAATATAGGAGCGAGGCACGAACATACCTAGAGCACTTACGACCAGCACAGCCATCCAAAATTATTTCCCACCTACACAACTAAAAAGGAATCAAATTCCAATCGAGAAATGATTATGTCTTTCCCCAGAGTTTCTGATGAAAACAGCAAACACAGTTCGTCGAGTTGGCTGGAAGCCACCCCAAGCCATAATGTGTTGGGGTTTTTTTTCCATCATAGGTAGCAGCTATTTGTTCTACGGCTGTCAATTTCTTTTCTCCTTTTGTGCATGTTTCCATCTCACAATCTCCTTCAGCAGGTTTCATTCTCCCTTTTTTATGATTTTGCCTCCCCATCTCTCTCTTCTATAAGTAAAATAAATTCCTGAAAGACAGCTTAATCCCTTGAGGGAGAGATTGGGTCAACTTTTTGAACTTTACGCAGAAAAATATTCCCACTACTGACTTTCTCATCAAGAAGTTACCTGTAACCTAAAACCTTCTAAAGCCCTAGTTAACTCCTTCTTTTTGTTTTTTTCAGTGAATGAAAGTTGTGTGCTGAGTGTATGATGATAAAGTTACTTTTGTTCAGATCAGTGACCTCAGGAGAGTCACCGTGTAGTACAAGAAACCACAATCGGCCATATTTTTATCTTGAATGAAGTTCTATCTCATTTCCAGTTATTAGAAAACCAGAATGACGTCTTGCATGTCTCTCTCCATTTGCTTACTTTTTGTTTGTTTGTTTGTTTGGTTTTGCTTTTTAGGGCCACACCCGCAGCATATGGAGGTTCCCAGGCTAGGGGTCTAATCGGAGCCACAGCCACAGCAATGCCAATCTGAGCTTCAATTGCGACCTACACCACAACTCAGGGCAACGCTGGATCCTTAACTCACTGCGCGAGGCCAGGGATAGAACCTGCAACCTCATGGTTCCTAGTTGGATTCATTTCCAGTGCTCCACGACGGGAACTCCTATTTGCTGACTATTGTACTACTTTTTGGTTTTCACATCCATTTCTAATCATTCCTGGATTTGGCATTCCACCCATTATGTCTTTTTCCAATCATGGTCTGAAAAGAAGCAATTTTATTGTTTTTTCTTTTTATGGCCACACCTGCAGCACATGGAATTTCCTGGGCTAGGGGCTGAATCAGAGCTGCAGCCACCAGCCTACACCACAGTCACAGCAACACGGGATCCACGTTGCATCCGCGACCTAGCCACAGCTTATGGCGACTCCAGACCCTTGACCCACCAAGCAAGACCGGGGATCAAACCGTCATCCTCACAACACTACATAGGGTTCTTAAACTGCTGGTCCACAGTGGGGACTCCTGAAAAACAGTCATTGTAAAGGGGGCTTACTGGTATCTCAGAAAGGAAGACAATGGCATTGTTTCTTGTGGAAAACTTTACCACCCAGAGTCAAAATTATTCTTGGGCAGAGCCTGGAAAAGGCTCAACAAACCTTTAACAGGCACCGTCCTTCTGTCGGACAGGGCTTTGAGGGACAGTACTGTGCATGGCACCAGTGGCAACCTCAACTAACATGCCCATTGTCGCAGATGCAAGACGGGCCCTCCATGAGAATAATGTAATGAGAGTCAGACCGGCCTGGGTATGAGGCCTAGCTCTGCAATTTTCTTAACTTCTCAGAGCCTTGGCTATCTCATTTTACAAAATGTAGACCATCGCTATCCCCTAAAGTTAGTAAGAGAGAGGCAATATCCATGCTAATGTACCTAATGGTGCCATATTTGCATGGTGAGCACATTTCATCCATATTGGAATTCCTCTAGCTGGCATCTTTCACTTTCCATATAAGGAAACTGAGTCTCAGGTAGCCAATTAAGTTCCCCAAGGTTCCAAAACCAGCAGTCAACCCAAGTTTAGTCAAATTGTCTGCCCCAGAGTTATTCTTTTTTCCACCAACCACACAGCCTCCCAATGAAGAATGGATGGACGAAGAGCAGTTAGGCTGAATGGGACAAGAGGGAAGCTTTTTTCCAGAACTTATTGAATTACACCGTATCTTGCTGCAGATACATCATAATATCCAGGACTTGGAAAAAACCCACATGCCCATTGACAGATGGATTAAGATCTGCTTCCATGGAATGGATTAAGAAGATGTGGTACATGGACTTCCCGTGTGACTCACAAGAAGATGTGGTACATATACACAATGGAATACTACTCAGCCATGAAAAAGAATAAAATAATGTCATTTGCAGCAACATGGATGTAACTAGAGATTCTCATATTCAGCAAAGTAAGTCAGAAAGAGAAAGACAAATACCTTATGATGTCACTTACACGTGGAATCTAAAATATGCCACAGATGAACCTACCTACAGAACAGAAACAGTCTCACAGACAAAGAGAACAGACTTGTGGTTGCCAAGGGGGATAGGGAGGCAATGGGATAGACTGGGATTTGGGGGTTAGTAGATACAAAGTACTCCATTTAGAATGGATAAGCAATGAGGTCCTATTGCAGAGCACAGGGAAGTAGATCCAATCACTAGTGATAGAACATGAGAGAAGAAAACATGAGGAAAAGAATATACATATGTACGACTGGGTCACTTTGCTGTTTAGCAAAAAATGACAGAACATTGTAAATCAACTATAATATAATTAAAAAAAAGAAAAAGAAAAACTACACAGTATCTCTCCTCCAAGGACAGGACAATCATGGCAGAAGAAGGACATAGAAAGGGGGGCGGGGTGACAGTGTCAACTGCAGGGAGAAACTCAAACAGTGAGGGGACGTGGAAGCGTCAGATGAGCTTACTGGGAAACCCTGCCTTCCCTTCCATCCATGAAGTGCATCACCCAAGTGCATCTTGGTGGCATGCTGTATAATATTGTTGAGGTTTGAGGATAACAATAAGTTAGGTCCTTCTCACCTAAGGATTCTGGTCCAGTAGGTAAGTAGACACAGATAGACAGGCTTTAAAATACAGCATCTGCATTATTGCTGATAAACCTGGTTTAGGGAATGATGCTTGGACTCAAGGCCAAATGAGTTTCTGGAATGACTGACCCTCTAGTCTTCCCCAGAGATTCTATTTCTCGAGAAATATAAGATGTTCAACACTCAACCCAGACCCTAATTCCTCCTTAAAATGTAAGGAATCTTGGTGAAATAGCCTATTACACAAGATAAGTGTTCTTCAAAGGAAAGGAGAGACTATCCCTCCTCCAATTATATTAATACAGTATTATAAGACGTTACAGTCCTATTTATTAAGACGAAGCAAAACAACACTCTTTTTTGGCCACACCCACAGCATGTGGAAGTTCCAAGCCACGGATCTAACGCATGCCACATCAGCCACCCCAGTGACAACACCAGCTCCTTAACCCACTGAGCCACCAGAGAACTCCCAAAATAATACTGTTTACTTTGGAAACTTTATGATTAAATTGATTTGCCCAGGAACCTAACTTCCAGATATTGCATTGTTTCTATGGGAAAATTTATTCCACCTTCCAAACAAGTCAAGTGCCAAAGGTTGAGGACTCAATCTATTTATAAGTGCAAATATAGCCTTTCAGTCTCACAGTACTCACTATTTCTTGAAAGATAGTCAACTCTCATTTTTAATTGGAAAAAAAAAAAAACGATAAGCTCTAAGGACCATTATAACAATGAGGAAAAAATCCAAATTCCTCTGACTCCTGTTCCTTTCAACACCTTCTCTGTACATAATACGCTTTTCTTATGTTTGTCTTCTTTCCAAAGACCTAACTGGGTAGAAATATTTTTTAAAGAGGAAAGTGATTATCAGTGGGATTCTCATTCATGTTGCTGGGGCTTCGGGCAGCTCAGTGCCTGCAGGGTCCAGGGAGAGAAAATTTACCAAGGAATTCCCCCGAAGAGCTAATTTGCTACACTCTATTTTTAGAGGTCAGTATCTTCATTTTGGCTTACTGTGGAATAGGATCCAATTTTTTTCCTGCCTCACCCGTGTACACGTGAAACTAGCTTCAGATTGTAACTTGATTGTTACTATGGAACAAGTCTTCGTTCGACAAATATTCCCTGAGAATTCAGTGTTCCGGGAACTAAGAAGTTCCTGGTAAATAGCAATAAAGAGAACTTCAGGTTGGTAATTTCATTACGAATACAGATGATCCATCTAACACCCTAGCTTCTCAATTCTTTGATTTCTTCTCCTACAATTATGTCCTTCATCATATTTGTGTCACTCACTCCACTGTCACCTCCCAGACTGTGACATTCTACTGTTATCCCTCTAAAATATTGGCCTAAAAATCCCACACTTACTACCAACTCCATATCCAGCTTTTTCCTGCTATGCTCACATTCCAATCATCCCTTAACCCCACTCGGATTAAAATTTATTCCACATTTTCACCATCCCTTATTCCTTTGCTCTTATTTCAACTTAAAATCCATAGCCCATCCTTGTAAACACTATCCTATTTATACACTCAACTTTTCTCTCTCTCATTCTTGGGAAAAAAAAAACAAACAAAAAACCCTAAACCGTGTTTAAAGCTAATTCATTGTCCATTCATTCTATGCTTGAAAAATGGCTGAAGGAAAACACAAAAGGACATGGGTGGTTCCACTTTGAATTCATGAGCACTAACTCCCCAAAAAATCCCCATTGTGATCATGAACTAGACTGCATCCTCCTAGTCAACCGTCTCTCCTGCTTTCCTGGCTATTTCTCGCCTTTTGATGGTCTCTCTAAACTCCTGTCATCTACCTCCACATCATTACTCTTAGCTAATGACTTGGCATCTTATTTAACTGAGACAGGAGAGCAATCAGGAGATAACTTCCACTTGTTCCTTCCAGGCACACAGAAACAATTCAATAAATAGATTACTCCTTTTTATTTTTACTTTTCAGGACTCTTATTCCATGATGGGTGTTTCCACAAATGACAATGATCTTTCATTCAACATGCCCATTTGTGATGTGACTTTATCACTCCTTCCAGAAAGACGTAGAACCTATTTCCCACCCACTCCCATCCTGGAATATTCTGGGGTAGCCCTGTGACTTTTTGTGATGGCTAGAATGC
Organism: Catagonus wagneri; assembly: GCA_004024745.2. Taxonomy (NCBI): domain Eukaryota; kingdom Metazoa; phylum Chordata; class Mammalia; order Artiodactyla; family Tayassuidae; genus Catagonus; species Catagonus wagneri. Next base: position 2,642,503 of record PVHT021183710.1, on the reverse strand, counting down.
AGCAAGAGTGATGCTGTGTGACTTCAAAGCCTAGAGCTTGAAAGCCTTGGGCTTCTTTTTCTCTCTCTTGGAAGCCAGTTGCCTTGTGAAGGAGCTCGGGCTAAACTACTGACCAGTCAGGTGCCACCTGCAGGACCAAAGTCACACAGAGGAAACCTGAGATAACCCTACCAACAGCCAGCCCCCAGTGCCCAGGTGTGTCCATAAGGTCATCTTAGGCACAAGCATTTGATGAGTCCACCATTTCACTAGAACAGTCTGAGCATTTACATACTAAAATATTATACATATTGCAGTAGACCCTTGAACAACATGGGTTTGAACTGCAAGGGTCCACTTAAGCACAGATTTTTTTCGCTAAATGCATACCATAGCATTATCCGATCTGAGGTTGGGATGGATCCACACGTATGGAACTCCAGGTATGGAAGGCCAACTGTAAAGTCATACATGGATTTTCCACCATGTGGAGGGTCAGCGCCCAATCCAACTCCCACATTGGCCAAGGGTCAACTTTATTTTATCTTACATTGCTTTCCTTTAATATCTCTTTTTGCTATATTGGGGCAGTATATCAATTTGATTTTGAAATTATATTGTAGATGGGTTATATTATCTTTTTGGTAAAATAAAGAATGTTTTAATAAATATTTGTTTTAAAAAAAGGAGGCATAAAATAGCAAATCACTGCCTGGGCAGTTTACCACAGATCCAGGAGCCCCTTGACTAGTATTTGGTTACACATTCTTTATCTATAAAAGCAGTTATAATTTCGCACAAACTCCTGATTCATTTTTTTCTTTCATGGATCTTTCCACGAGACCCTAGACCAGGGTTTCTGGACATTTTTAATCTAACATGAAAATAATCTCTCCACCCCCCCC
>PVHT021183710.1:2613204-2640619 GCA_004024745.2 Catagonus wagneri | reverse complement strand
ACACACACACACCCCCACACACACACACCCGACCGCTAGATCTCCTCTTTCCGCAGCAGGAGGCCGCCCTCTGTCAACGCACTGGATGGTGGACAGCAAGCTCCTTGAAAGAATCCATCATGCGGTGCGTCCGCATTCCCCACGCTTCCTGCCAAAGTGCCTAGAACATGGCTGAGCGTTTAATAAATATTTGGTTTCCTCTTTCAGTGTTGACATCATAAAGTGAAGGAAATGCTGCCTGAAATTAATGTCAATGTGTTCAAATTTCTGACTCACTGTTTTCTAATCTCCAGAGGAAACATTTACTTCAACACCTCCCTCAACATATGTACAGAAAACCAAGACCCCTAAGAATTCTTTCATGCTACAGATATCTTCACATCACATGCTGTTTTTGTACAAAACCAAATCAACTGCCTAAAAATACTCAGGGGGGTGATATTAATTTTTTTTTATAACTGTGGTTTTCAAAGCATCTTGATGTGTGGAAAAGACTAACATTTATTACACCCGATTCTTTACACAATTTATCTCAATGTTCACAACAGCTCCCTGGGGAAATCAAGCAAGAATGACTGTTAGGTGGTTGGGAAGCCAAGGTCGTACCGTGCCCAATGGCAGAATGCAGTTCTTGAAAGCTGAGTCTAGGGTGCTTTCTACAACTTTGCAGGTGATAGCGACTGTAGAAAGGTTGTGAGGCTTCAAGCAATGACTCGCCTTTTGGGTCCTCCCTTTCCCCATCTCTAAAATGAGGAGGATAATGTCATCAACACAACAGACTGGTGCAATTACGTGACCCACATCTGGCATGTAGTAGCCATTGTTCTTATCAAGCAGCCTCTTAAAAAAAATTGGTGATTATTATGTCTTGGTCTCTGTGATTTTCCACAGAAGGGCTTTGTGTGTTCAGAACAGTGAGATTCATCTCTGACAAGGACAGGGAAACAAAAGGTAAACAACCTGGGTACAACCACTATGGAAAACAGTAGGGAGGAGGTTCCTCAGAAAACTCAATAGAGAACTACCATATGATCCAGCAATCCCACTCCTGGGCATACATCCAGAGAAAACTACAATTCAAAAAGACACAAGGACCCCTATGTTCACTGCAGCACTATTCACAATAGCCAAGACATGGAAACAACTCAAATGTCCATTGACAGATGAGTGGATTAAGAAGATGTGGTATATATACACAATGGAATACTACTCAGCCATAAAAAATAACAAAATAATGTCATTTGCAGCACCACGGATGCAACCAGAGATTCTCATACTCAGTGAAGTAAGCCAGAAGGAGAAAGACAAATACCATATGATATCACTTCTATGTGGAATCTAATATATGGCACAGATGAACTTATCCACAGAACAGAAATAGTCTCACAGACATAGAGAACAGAATTGTGGCTGCCAAGGAGGAGGGAGAGGGTATGGGATGGATGGAGAGATTTGCATTAGTAGATGCAAAGTACTCCATTTTAGAACAGATAATCAATGAGGTCCTACTGTAGAGCACAGGTGGAGAAGTGAATCAGCATTCAGTTCTGCAGTGTAACCCCTCAAGGCCAGTGTTTTCCAAAAGCTACCAAACAGCAATTAACGTGTATGTCGGTTCCCTTCCAAGTCACTGCCGCCTATGACCTGGCACCTGGGGTGTTTCATGATAGTCCCAAAAGACTGGTCTCATCCTATTAGGTTTCATGCATTGCTTTTCTCTAAGTGATTTGTTGTTCTACCTGCCCAATCTTGTCTGAGAATTTGGTTCTAATCTACTTACCACATTGATGCTTAAATTCAAAAAATGGATGAGCTAAGTGTTCCTTTTGGTCAAAGATGCTAGAGGCTCCAATATTACTGTGTCTACTTTCCGCTGGGTAAGCAAAGCAGAGCCCTCATCTCGGAGCGGCCCCAGCTGGGAGGGGGACAGACCCCTGTGCAGGGAGTCCCGAGTCTGAGGGTCTCATCCCCTCGGAGAATCGACCTACCAATTACCCAATGGCTCATTATCTTCTCAAGTACACTGGATGTTCTCTAAGGTCCCTCCCAAGGCTAGAATTAGCCTTACTCATTCAAGAAAGACAGGTAATTGCAACAGGTGTCTATGCCAAGCACTGTCAAGATGCCTGAAAAACAGTCTTAAAAAAAGGAGCCAAGAACATCTCTACCTTCAGGAAGCTTATATGATTCTCTAGAGCATAATCTGCTATGTAATTATCAAAACTTTTGATCTTATGTGAGGCATATTTTAATTAAGGCAGAATAAATGTCTTACATACTTCCATTCTAGGATGAGACATCTAGTCTTCACCTTCCAGCTTTATGCTCTGCTTTCTACCATGAGTAGAAAACCCCACCCCACCTCTTCTCACATCCCTGCCAGGTGTGTGGCCCACCCAGGGTTTCTACTGCTTTGTTCTCTTCCTTCCCCACCAAACACTCCCAATCAAACGGGTCAGCAGTAAATGAAGCCACAGTCATGTCTGTGGAAAAAAATTGAAAAATGGGTCAAGTGTTCAGAAGCCTGACATTAATCCCTACTCTGCCTCTCATGGGACTTTGAGAATTTCTCTGCATCTGTTTTCTTACCTCTAAAATAGAAGGCGGTGGCCATAAAAGTGGACCTCTCAGATCTCCTACTGCACGGAATGTCATTGACCGAGGGCTCCAGCCATGCTGTCCGCAATCCATCACCATACTGGTGCAACCAGGCAAAGTCTGAATGTGGCACAGTCACTCCTGGGAGAGGCAGGTGCATGCTGGAGACATGGGACCCCTCCGACCAGTGGCTGTGGCAGAAAGGCCTTCCATCAGCCTTCTTGAAATTTTCTTTCTTCCTTTCACATCAGACAAAAAATTTTACTACTCAAAGTCCCTTCCCCTCTCCTATATGGGAGCAAAACCTGCATCATGGTCTGATGGTTCCTCCATTCTCCACTGTGCCTTTGCCATTTTCCTCCAAGCCAACTTCCATAATCACTCTCTCTAGGATATTTAATGCCACCTTGGCATCTGCCTCTTGAAAGACTAGATAGTAAATACATTGAGACAACGACATCCTCATTTGTGGTTATGAGGATGGTATCGGTGAAAATGCTTTACAAAAGCATACAAGGTTTTATAAGGTACAAAGCATCATACAAAAGATAGACCATCTTTCATTCCTTTATTCATGAGTTAGGCACTGAACACCCACCACGAGCAGGGCTCTGGGCAAAGACACAAAGGAATACTGTTCTTTCTTGAGCAGATCCCAGCCTTGAGGAGCTGTCCAGATCCCTTATGACTTGTCATATATTAGATAATAATATTTTTTGGTAGGGAGATGGCGGGAAAAGAGAACAAGGAGGAAAGATGAAGGAAGGAGGGAGAAAAAAGAAGCTGTTCTTCCAAAGCCACGGCAAGTGGTAGATTGTGCCCATTCAAGTATATGTGAGAGTTTTCTAAACTGCACTCTTCTCAACGTAATGTGTGCCCCCCCTCCTGCCAGAGCCTTACAGCACCAGGGCAGAATTTGGGATTCAAGGGTTGTAATGCTTTTGCAGGAAAACTCTTCACTGTTGTCACCATTTCGTAGCCCAGAATATTCCGCTCAGCAACAGACCTCCAGAAGAATATGCTCTGTGTTGTAATTTTCCAAAGGCGACATGATTATGAAACCCAAACAGATGGAAAGACGTTCGCCGTGGACAGAGAAAGCTGTTAGCAGTTTCCATTTGTAGGCAAAACCATTACTTTTGAACAGATCCCTGCCAGAATTTGATGAATCTGGTCCTCTTCGCACCCTCTGCTTTGCAGAAATCCCTGAAACCCTGTCAGACTTTGCAAACCGTTGCAGGATGCTATTTTTGTACATTTGTTTATGTCAAAGGCATTGGCTCACAGTTTCACATTTAGCTTGCTGCTAATCTTGAAACTGCCATTAATATACAGTTCCCAACCCTGAAAATTGGGCTACAAAATAAATGGCTGTGTGATCATCTTTTATTTAAAATATTTCTGTACCCCATCACTCTATGTCAAGGCCTGGCTTGTTTATGAGAGCGCTTGATTACATAATTACATATTAGAAATCATTTGTAAGGAAAAGTGATTGGTGTACTTTACAGCAAGGAAGGATTTCACCAGAAATAACCCTGTCTCTAAGCTGCAGGAGTCGGGGACCAGTTTAGAAATGACAGAGCAACTTTAGGAGCTTGTTGCCCACTTGTTTATTCCTCATCACAAGAAGGGGTAATTGCCCAAGGAGCAATGAGGGGCAGAACCGTTGGATTTGAATAACTATAATCCACAAATCAAATTTTAGGCAGCATTAGGTAGTGGAAGGAGTTTTCAACAGGGATTCATGAGACTTAATTTCTAGCTTCAACCCTGTGGGTGACTTGTCAGCAGTGCTCTGCCTCCAAAAGTCTTTGCTCCTCCATCAGTAAAACGGGAATTTGACAGTGAGTTGCTCAGGCTAAAAGGCAGGCAGTGTCCACCAAGATGCAGGGGAGGTGAGCAGAATCCCAGACTTCGATGAGCATCACTCCAAACTAGAAGATCAGTGAATGAAACCTGCCTAGATGGCTGTCACTTGATGGTCCCTCTTTGCAGCTCTAGGCGTCTGAGGCCCTCAGTTTCTCTCTATGGTGCTTTTCTGTCTCTTTCCCAGCCTTGACCACTGTTTTGGTTTTTTTTTTTCCCACAATGTCTGCCAATAGAAAAATTTATTCTGCAAAATACACCTCCAAATCTTTCTGCGACAAGCATTTATACCCTTCATCTCTAGTTCTGCAGAGTATTTGTGTCTTATGATCTGGGAGTAAAGAAAGCACACCAATTTAAAACCTCAAAATATTACCAGTCCGAGGAAATTAACAAGAACAACAACAGCAAAGATACCCGTCCTTCCAACACTACTGGCTACTCCGGAGGAACAAATAGCATAAAAGGAGGATTGCCAGAACTATAGAAGCGTTTATTGGCTTGGAGCGGTTTTCTAAAATTAACTTTGTCTTGGCTTTTTTTTTTTTTTACTCCTGAAGTAACTTAGATGAGTTGCAGAAAATGAACAACAATGCACATGAGGAAAATAGAAGAAGGAGGAGGAGGAAGAGGAGGGTGAAGGGAGGGGTGGGAGGGGGAAGAGAATAAAGGGGGGAGGGGAGAGGAGAGGGCAAGAGGGATGGAGACAGAGAGAGAGGAAAGAGAAGAAAGGAGAGGAGAGAAGAGAAGGGAACCGTTCACAGACCCCTTTGTAATTACTTCTATCAAAGACGTAACTTTGAATCGTTTTTTTAGAGCATCCTCTTAAATTCTTTCCTGTGAATGTACAACAAAAATTTACAGAAGTGAAATCACACTGTAATACTGTAATACTACTTACCTTTTTTTTTTTATGGCCACACCTGTAGCATATGGAAGTTCCTGGCCCTGGGAACGAATTGCGACCGCAGCTGTGACCCCAGCCACTGCAGAGACAATGCCGGATACTTAACCCGCAGCATCTCAGGGGTTACTGCCTGTTACCTACATTTTTAACGCAACTGTGTCATAAAGAACTTCCCATGTTCCATTTCTTTGCACCATTTTAAACAATCGTGTTGTATTCCATTGTATATATGCAATGTATATTGCATTGTATATATGCACGTTAATCCATTAACGTGCTGGAAAATTCTTAGTCACCCTATCTTTTCACATGTTCTTATTTATTTCCAGTTCCCTGGCATTTTTCTGAGGATGTTGCTGCCATATGAGGGCAAACATAACAACTGCAGTCAGACCAAAGACTGTCTTGGAAAACAGGTTGAACGAGCTTACAAATGAGACCTTTCCTTATAAACTCACTTGTCTCTTCCACCAGGTTGCAAGCTCTTTCAGACTGTTCCCGGTACTTGCTGTATCATGCTTGCAAGTTCTCTGAGAGCAGCTAGAATTCTTTACTCGTTTCTCCAGTACCAGTGCCCATGCTAGGGTCCAGCATATAGTACAGACATCAACAAATAATTATCAAAATGAACCAAACACTTTCCCCCATCTTGCAAGTCCCAACTCAAAAATCACCTGCTTTTTTTATGAACACATAGCTTGTCTCTCCTTCTACAGTTTTTTATTCATATCCTCTAGCATCTGTGACCATAGATTCGCTATATATTTTAGCTTCCTCTCTCTACATGCTTATTCCCAGCACCTAGAAGATTCTGGCATAAAATAACAGAATGAGCAGCCAGAGACTGTTTTTTTTTTTTTTTAAAGCTAGCATAAAGTCATACACAATGTTGATACTTAATGAATGCTTGCTGAACTGACTTGAATTGAACTGAGCTGAATTGGTGCTAGGATTTCCAATAGCAGACCTAAATATATTGCTGCCTCTTTATCTCTGGTTTGAACCTTCATGATCTTACTGAAATCCAGTGATGGAGGTCAGTAAGATCTGTTCAGCATGAGCAATTCCCCCTTTCTCACCTCTCAAAACCAAAAATGCTGACACTTTTCATGCCCTGTTGATTTTTTTTTTTCCTTCGTACAAAGGATAAGGTCAGAGCCAGTTTATTTGCAGTGATTGTATCGATCTTCATTCTAGAGATGCAATCGGATCTTCCCCTTGCAGGAAACTGTCACTGACTTTTACTTGGAGAGACAGATCCTGACCGTGGGATGCTTTGGGGAAAATCAAGACTCAGTATTCACGTGTGACCAGCCCAGTGAGCGGAAATGTTTACACCAACAGAGCCAACTCTCATCATCTTTTGAATGGGCTATTTCACATCACTTCCAAAAAGCAAAGGAATATTAAACTATATAACCTTTCAAGTCAAATAAAATCTACATCCTTCTCAAGCTCACCATTGTTTGTTTTGCTTTGCTTTGCCTTTTAGGGCCACACCTGCAGCATATGGAGGTTCCCAGGTCAGGGGTCGAATCTGAGCTACATCTGCTGGCCTACACCACAGCCACAGCAGTGCAGGATCTGAGCCACATCTGTGACCTAAACCACAGCTAATGGCAAGGCCACGTTCTTAATCGATTGAGCGAAGCCAGAGATTGAACCCGCAACCTCATGGTTCCAAAATGGTTCTGAAACTCTAACTCCTAACAAGGAATCAAGTCACCAGCAGCCACTGGCCTTCACAGATAAACATCATCTACAAGAAGCATTGACTCTTATTGATCACGGGATGAAACGAGAGAAAGCTCTCTCCACATTCCCGGGACACTCATGCATCTGATGAAAGCGCGTGAGGCATGCAGGTGAGGACCTCGTTACTCTGATCTCATGACCCACTGCCTCAACACGGAGACGTGATATGAGCCACTGACTGATTTTTACATTTCCACGTGGGCATCTAGGACAGGGAAAAAGAGAGACACTGGCAATTATTTAGGATTCCAGAAGGTGACACTTAGGAGAGAATGTCTTCTTCTTTCAACCTCTTGATTATAACCCAAATGGAATTCAGAAAGGGTTATTATTCTCCAGAACCAACTGAATTTACCCGTGCCATTTTTAATGCTGAAGTCCCCAAACAGGATCAGCATAATTTAGTAGAAACACCAACAACGTTGAGTTCATGTAGGCTGGGTTCAAGCTTCAGATGTAATAATAAGGTTAAGTCACTTAAAATTGAAACCTCGATTCCTTAATGAAAATATAAAATTTCACAGGTCACTTAGGTATTACTTAGAAAGTAAAAGAGTCCAGTATTCTTGTCTACTTACAGAATGAGACAGATCACAAATACACACAAGTGTACACACACACACATAAACATGGGTGTATATACACGCACACACTTTCCACAAGATTCTAGAACGTTCCTAAACTCCACTTCTATTCATAGACTCTGGGTAAGAATCTCTATATAACATCATATCATCTATCCATTCTTATGAAAGATACAATGTCAGTGTCTGATCAAAACAACATATCAAGCCCTCTCCCTCCAGTAGCAAAGACACATTTTACAAACTCTTCTTCCTTTCTCCAAAGGACTGACAATCACTTTATTTTAGATAGCCACCTAGCAGCTAGTGATAATGGCAACCTTTTTCTTCCCCCCTTTTTTAAAAAGTTTTAATGAAGTGGAGTTCCCATCGTTGCTCACTGGTTAATAAACCCGACTAGTATCCACGAGGATGAGGGTTCAATCCCTGGCCTCGCTCAGTGGATTAAAGATCTGGCATTGCCACGAGCTGTGGTGTGGGTCGCAGATGAGACTCAGATCCTGCCTTGCTGTGGCTGTGGTGTAGGCCAGCAGCTACAGTTCCGATTGGACCCATAGCCTGGGAACCTCCACGTGCCGCAGGTACGGCTCTAAAAAAGAAAAAAAAATGTATTGAAGTATAGTTGATCCACAATGTTGTGTTAATTTCTGCTGAACGACATGTACACATCACACACATATGTACAGTTATACATGTACAAACATGAGTTCTTTTTCAGATTCTTTTCCCGTGTAGGTTATCACAGTATACTTAGTAGAGTTCCCTGGCAATTTCAATGTTTCAAAGATTACCTGTAACTTTTCACAAATCGTCTTTCCTATCTACCTGGCTAATAAAGGCAGAGCTTGGATTTGAACCCAACTTATGCCCAGCTAAAAAGCCCATTTCTTTTCACAGCATCACTTGGACAGCTAGACAGCTGAAAGCTGGCTAATTTCCTAGAAGCTATCAGACATTTGCACCGAGATCCCAAGAATCCTAACCACATAGTTAACAACACTTGAATATGCTGCTTCTCTTTTGAATCCAACTGCTAAAGAAAGAAGAGCCTAAAGAAGCCTACCAAAGGGACTTCCCTTCGTGGCTCAGTGGTTAACGAATCCGACTAGGAACCATGAGGTTGCGGGTTCGATCCCTGCCTTGCTCAGCGGGTTAAGGATCCGGCGTTGCTGTGAGCTGTGGTGTAGGTTGCAGATGCGGCTCAGATCCCGCGTTGCTGTGGCTGTGGCGAAGGCCGGCGGCTCCAGCTCCTGTTAGACCCCTAGCCTGGGAACCTCCATATGCCACGGGTGCGGCTCTAGATAAGGCAAAAAGACAAAAAAAAAAAAAGAAGCCTACCAAAGGAATGTAATAAAATGTGTGCTCTTTCAACATTTGAGACTTCACTTCAATATCGATACTGTGGGGATACTTCCTTTCCTGTGTTTCCGCCAATATCCCACAAGAAGGTAAGAGGTGGACAGAGGAACCAGACACCATGACAACAGTTGAAGGATGTATCAGACGTGGGAAGCATCCCGTAACCATGCCCACGGAACACACCGTCCACGAATCACGGCTGTCTCTGCAGAGTGCAAAGTGAGCTCGGCACCTCGTCAAAGCACCGTAGGTACCCATTTCTGAGGAATCAGGTTGGCTTCCACGTTGAAACTCTTTGTCCCCTCAAGAGGGCTATAACTTCAAGTGTGGGATGAATGGTTGCAGTAAAAGGTGGATACATTTAAGGGAGAAAGAAGCCAGGTTTCCCCTCTTCAGATTATCATGGTGTTATTAAAGGTGACCCTGAATTAGAAGGTATTGAAAAATGCTGTTTCAATCAGGACTTAGAAAATATCTTTTCTCTGTCCCAGGCAGGATAGCCAGGAGATGTCGGTGTATAACTTTGTGGTCACTGACAGTGACCTTCCACTGTGAATTGAGCCCAAGACCTAATGGCTTATAAAACTGCAGTCATCTGAGGGTGGTTGTGTGTGTGAGAAGACAGGAAAGATGATCTTTTGATTAAAGAGTGCTCAAAATTTTTTTCTTCTTCTTTTTTTTTTTTTTGTCTTTTTTAGGGCCACTCCTGAGGCATATGGGCGTTCCCAGGCTAGGGGTTGAATAGGAGCTGCAGCTGCCAGCCTACACCACAACCACAGCAATGGCAGATCCAAGCCAGTTCTGCGACCTGCACCACAGTTCATGGCACCGCCTAATCCTTAACCCACTGAGTGAGGCCAGGGATTGAACCCGAGTTCTCCTGGATCCTAGTGGGGTTCATTAGTGCTGAGCCACATCGGGAACTCCAAAGAGTGCTCACATAAAGCCACTTTCAAAGTCCTTTCTGCCCTCATGTAACCTCTACGGGTGCAATACACAGGGTGTACTAGTAATGGATTTCCTCTGGATCCTGCCCCATTTAACAGTCTCCTACTGTAACTGGCCAAAGAAGAGGAAGAAACTCCACTTTAAACCTTTCTGGGAACTGCCTATGTAGTCCTCCCAGCAACCTTATGAGGTTGACAGGGACACCCCATAACAGACGAGAAGAACAAGGAGCCAATGAGTTTGGTAACCTTCCCACAGATGCCCGGCTCTGCGCAAGACCAGGATGTGAACTCGGGTCTGTCCACCCCAAAGGAGGCTCTAGCCATGGACCTTTGGACTCTTTCCATACCTTAACGGGCGCTGTTCAGAAGGCCTGTCTGGAAGGCTGGGACCACCCACCGGGCAGTAGAAATGAGGTCAATAGGAAAACTTCCCACAGTTGGCCACTTTGTAAGGGAAAGAAGAGGGAAAACCTAGACTTAGTCTTTGAAGCAAGCAGAGAAGGCCAAAGTGTCCCTTATCAATAATCCCATTCAACACCCCCCCTCCAAAAAAAAACCATTCTAGTTTGTTGGGATTCTAGCCAGTTGAGTCTCACATTGGCTTTTTTTACACCTCAAGCCCAAATAACGCTTTGTGGCAGAACCGAAGTCAGCCAGTGTAATCCTGTTTGGTTAATGCCCTTATCTAGGTGGACCGGGTCAGCACCGGCTGCTGGAAAGACCGATGAGCGGTCTGCCAGCGTAAGCGAGGGCCATCGCCTCCTTTGATTCACAGTCGTGTTCAGCAGAAAGAAAATGAAACTTGTTTACCTTATCACCCTTCCCTTATGTCAAAACCAGACTTTGGTCCAGATGAAGAATGGCCTCGGTTGGAAAAGGAAGAGAAATCACAGCTTATTCCACGGTTTTGTGTTATAATGGACCTGGGTCAGATGAGTTAAGCATAATTTCAGGGGTTTCTCCCCCTATATTTTTCTCCCAAGGTCACTCTTTATTTTCTTTTTAGGCCACACCTGTGGCATATCGAAGTTCCCAGGCTAGGGGTCGAATCAGAAAGGCTGCTGAGGGTTACACCACAGCCACAATAACACCGGGTCCGAGTCACATCTGTGACCCATGCCACAGCTTGCAGCAACACCGGATCCTTAACCCAATGAGCAAGACCAGGGATTGAACCCACATCCCCATGATACTAGTCAGGTTCTTAACCCACTGAGCCACAACAGGAACTCCCCAAAGTCACTTTCATTATAACTAATTTTCACCTTATACGTTAATTCAAGAATCTTCTCTGCATTCCTTCCCCTAGTTCTGTGACGATTAGACTCCATTTTTTTTTTTTTTTTTGGTCTTTTTAGGCCACATTCATGGCATATGGAGGTTCCCAGGCTAGGGGTCGAATTGCAGTTACAGCTGCCAGCCTGCGCCACAGACACAGCAACACAGGATCTAAGCCGCACCTGTGACCCACACCACAGCTCACAGCAATGCCAGATCCTTAACCCACTGAGCGAGGGCAGGGAACGAACCCTCAACCTCATGATTCCTACTCGGATTCGTTTCTGATGCACCATGATGGGAACTCCAGACTCCACTCCTAGCTTGAAGAGAAGTGGATGGATTTGAGGTCTGCAGGAGTAGATTTCAGGACCTGGTAGTTGATAGATGTTAGGATGAAGGGAAAAGAGTCTAGATGACTCTCAGTTTCCACCACAGACGTCCTCCTTTTCTCAATAGCATATCAAGAACAAGCAATAGCTCCAGTTCTGCACAGGAAAGAGGCTGCAAAGATGCGATTTCCCCTTGATGGTCCAGAAGTTAAAATTGCACACACCTTCACATAATGAACTAAAAGAAGAGCAGTATGAACATAGGTTTGTAGCAGAATAATATTTAGGTAGACACTGACTTGCAACCAGAGGACTCAACAAAAGAGAGTCTGCTGTACTTTCAGGTCATTTCAACCCCAAGTATATCTTCGTTGGGAAGATTTGTGCAGATAAAGATAAAAGTTGTGGATTAGCCCTTGGATTAATGTGCCCGGTGAGCGATTTGCAAGCTCGAGAGTCTCCGAGCATTCCTCACTCTGTGTACCTCCCTACCCCTCCTGCTGTGGTGCAGCGGGTTACCCATCCACCTTGTCTCTAGGGAGGTGCAGGTTCAATCCCTAGCCTGGCATAGCGGCTTAAGGATCCAGTGCTGCAGCTGTGGCATGCCGTTGCCGCTGCAGTTTGGATTCAGTCCCACTCCCTGGCCCAGGAACTTCCAAATGACACGGGTGCAGCCAATATACATATTTGAATATATATGTGTGTGTGTGTGTGTGTGTGTGTGTATATATACATATATATAAATGCTTTTCACTTTTATTTGTAAAAGCATGTGCCAATGCAGTTTAAAATTTGTACAAAAAAAAAAAAAGCCTCACTTTTTTTTCAGAGTTGGCTATTACAAAAGAGTTACCAAATGCTTAACGTGTGCCTATACTATGAAGACTTGGTGCAAGCAGATAGGATGAGGGTCCCTGGAAAAAGAGAACGAGGCGTGGTGTTCTTGACAGAGAACCCATTTTAGCCGCAGCCACTTTATGACCTAAGCCTGGCCAGAGTGCTTGCCCTTGAACTGGCCTCAGTCATCAGTGACGTTAAGAGAACACCGGAATACAGGGAGAGAAAAAGGCGGGCGAACAACAGTGCAGTGATAAAGCAGAGCCCTACTTCTTCCTCTGGGGGTCCACATAACATTACATCTCTGAGTCCTGCAGGAACCAAGGCCCCACCAAGGTGGAGGACACAGTGATACTGACCCTCCAGACATCAGTCAAATAAAGCCTGGGCTCTGTCCATCTTTGCCCCAATTCTATGCTGAATTCACCTCCGCTTAAGTCCCTTTATGAATATGCATGACCCCTTAGCTTAAAACTTCCCCAATTTTGTAGCTCCTGTCATGACTCAGGGGAAACGAATCTGACTAGTATCCATGATGATGCAGGTTCGATCCCTGGCCTCGCTCAGTGGGTTAAGGATTCAGCATTGCTGTGAGCTGTGGTGTAGGTCTCAGATGCTGCTCAGATCCTGCATTGCTGTGGTTGTAGCATAAGCCAAGAGCCATAGCTCCAACTGGAGCCCTAGCCTGGGAACGTCCATATGCCTTGGGTGTGGCCTTAAAAAGATTAAAAAAAAAACCTTCCCTAATTTTGCTGTTCCAGGGGACACTGCTTTGGGAAACATCCGCAGTTGTTCTCCTCACTTGCTGCAAGTGATAATAAATCTTGACATGAGGGTTTATGCTTGGGGTACCTGAGGGCATCATCACAATTTGTAAGGTCCTAGGAATGATTCTGAATCCCATGTTGAATTTGTTTGGACTACTTCTCACACAGCCCAGAGTTCTAGGATGAATCAAGTCCCACACCCTCTTGATTCCTTTGTTTGCCTTAACTAGATGCCAGGCACTCCTCTGATCAATAATTGATGGTTATATCTCTCATAGCAAGTGTTCACTAGCTGCTTTTGAATTAAATACATAGAACAGCAACAATAATAAATATACACTTAACATTCACTGAGAGTTTACTGTATTCTAGGCCAACACTGTTCAACAGAAATATAATGTAAGCCATACATGTTATTTTTAAACATTTAGGTAGCTAAATTTTAAGAAAAGAGGAGTTCCCTCGTGGTGCAGCAGGTTGAGGATCTGGCATTGTCACTGCTGTTTCTTGAGTCACTGCGGTAGCTCAGATTTGATCACTGGCCCAGGAAATAACACCTGCAGTGTGCGAAAGTTTCAAATATAATTTGAATGCACTGTTCACAACCTCGGCTAACAGTAGACTCATCTGGAGCTTTAAAAATACCATGCTTGGGCTCCATCCACAAACATTCTGATATGACTAGTTTGGGATCGGACCAGAGCATCAGGATTTTAAAATGGACAGCTGGGGATGAAAATTTTTCATTGAAGTTTGAGATCTACTCTTATCATGCTTCTATGTTCCTGGCCAGTCTGTGTAATTATGCATAATCATGTTTAAAAGAATCCAGAGAAATGAATTTAAAGCCGCTAGGCTTCCAGGTGTCCAGGTGGTCAATTAGGACGATGAGCCAAACTGAAAGTAACAATCAAGCCTTTATTCACTCACTGCACCCATACAAGAGGTGAAAAAAGAAAAGCTGGCTCATAAAAGAGAATGAAATAATGCCATTTGCAGCAATGTGGATGGACCTGAATTGGGTTTCTTTAAATAATTTGATAGGTCTATGAAGTTCTTCAATTCTAGTGTCCCTTCTGAGACATCTTCATGTCATGAGTGTTTATGTTTTGGGGTATCTGAGGCAGGCATCGCAATTTGTAAGGTCCCAAGAATGATTCTTCATTCCATCTTGCATTTGTTTGGACTATGTCACACAGCAATTCCTGTTGTTCAGCAAAGTCACCCGGTTTGATACATATTCTTTTTCTCATATTTTCTTCCACTATGTTCTATCACAAGAGACTGGACGTATCTCCCAGTACTATACAGTAGGACTTCATTGCTTATCCACTCTAAGTGCAAGAGTTTGCATTTACTAACCCCAAATTCTCAGTCTATCCTCCTCCCCCTCCCCTTTGGCAACCACAAGTCTGTTCTCCATGTCTGTAAGTCTGTTCTATAAATACGTTCTTTTGCACCAGTTTAGATTCTACATGTGATATCATGTGATATTGGTCTTTCTCTTTCTGACTTCCCTTAGTATAAGAATCTCTAGCTGCATCCACGTTGCTGCAAGTAGCACTATTTCATTCTTTTTTATGTCTGAGTAATATTCCATTGTATATATGTACCACATCTTCTTAATCCATTCATCTGTCGATGGACATTTAAGCTGTTTCTAGGTCTTGGCTATGGTGACTAGTGCTGCATTGAACATAAGGGTGCATGAAAATTTTTTTTCCCTTTTAGGGCCGCATCCACAGCATATGGAAGTTTGCAAGCTAATGGTCAAATCGGAGCTTCAGCTGCTGTCTACACCACAGCCACAGCAAAGTGGGATATGAGCCACACCTGCGAACTACACCACAGTTCACGGCAATGCTGGATCTCCGACCCACTGAGCGAGGCCAAGGATTGAACCCACATCCTCATGGATATTAGTCAGATTCATTTCCGCTGAGCCAGGACGGGAACTCCCTGCATGTTATCTTTTTGAATTGTAGTTTTGTCCAGATATATGCCCAAGAGTGGGATTGCTGGATTATATGGTAGTTCTCTATTTAGTTTTTTGGGGGACCTCCATACTGTTTTCCATAGCGGTTGTACCAATTTACATTACATCTTTCTAATGTTCTTCTGTTCTGCTTTCCACTATGAGGGCCTTATCCTCAGGGAGTTCTTTGCACAGAGCATTAACCATAGCCACTAATAGGTCCAGGCTTAACCTCACTCACAGCTAGCATTCTGAGAAGGTTGCTCTTGATCCACCAGTGGTCAGTGCAAATGTGAGCAAAGACCACGATTGGCTCTTCCAGGGCCATCCCTGGACCAATCACTGTGGGAAAGAAGTCACAGAGTCACATAATTGTCTGCCCCCGACCCCCACTCCCAAAAATACATGGAAAGAGGGAGGAGAGTTCCTGGAAAAAAGAGATACTCTGGAGTTCCCACTGTGGCACAGTGGGTTAAGGATCCAGCAAAGCTGCAGCTGCAAGTGTGGCATATAGTTCACAGATTTGAACCCTGGCCCAGGAGCTTCAATATGACATGGGTGTGGCCAAAAAAAATTAAAAATAAAAAAATAAAATGAAATGTTAACTTTCCTTAGGAAAAAAAAATAAGAAAAAGAGATACCCTCTGGCAGAGTATACAAAAGAGTAACAACTAAACTACATGCTATCGAAGACTGATGTAAGGAAATAACTTTGGAAAGTTGTTTTTTAAAAAATCTACTGTGGGGGAGTTCCCACTGTGTCTCAGTGGTTAACGAATCTGACTAGCATCCATGAGGACGCAGGTTCGATCCCTGGCCTTGTTCAGTGGGTTAAGTGATCCAGTGTTGCTGTGAGCTCTGGTGTAGGTTGCAGATGCAGCTCTAATCTGGTGTTGCTGTGGCTGTGGTGTAGGCCAGCAGCTATGACTCTGATTTGACACCTAGCTTGGGAAACTCCATATGCCACAGGTATGGCCCTAAAAAATCAAAAAATAAAATTAAAAAAAAAAAACCTACTGCATTTGCATATCCTGTGTTCTTGAGGAGTATTAACTACCTCAGGAAAAAAAATCTTTTTCAATGAAAAAATATTTCTTTTCAGTAATACTTTAATAGGAATCAAGCCATTAATGCAAAAGAGAGGTGAGAAGAAAGGGGAGCTTCTTGCTGGGGACTGACATTAGAAAAGACCAAAGCACCAGGTCTGGTGTTTCAAAGACAACACGTCACTGAAGCCTCAGAACCACCATCAAGCGAGAGGAGAGAACTAGGGCCCAACTACAGAAGGCACCTGGCCCAGAACCCAAAACTAGCAGGTGGCAGCCCAGCCCTTGCACCCCAAGTCCATCCTCTCCTGAAACACTATGTTGTATTCTTATTGTGACCAGTTGGCTGTATTTTCACCACACAATTACGTACATCATCTCATTTAATCTTCACAACATCCAATGAGGAAAATAAGGCAGCATGAGGACTTGGTAACACCTCCTTGAGGTCATTGCCTAGAGATGAAATTGTAGGTCCAGCTATCAGGGACAAGGACTTCAGAGCATCTATGAAAAATTCCTAGTGCAGTTGGCCCTCCCCATCTGCATATTCCACCTACTGAGATTGGAAAATAGCAGGGGAAAAGATTCCAGAAAAATCCAGAAAAGCAAAATTTGAATTTGCCATGTGCCAGAAACTATTTATATTGTAATTACAACTATTTACACACTATCTGCATGGTCTTAGGTATTACATGTAATCAAAAGATGACAAAGTACACAGGAGGATGTATGTAGGTTGTATGCAAATACTGTGCATTCCTTTTATAAGGGACTTAAGCGTGGGTGGATTTTGCTTTCTACAGGGGGTCCTGGAACCTATCCCCACCCCCACCCCCGCAGATATCAAGGGGCAACTGTACCTCTGAACACCATGCCAGCCACTCAGGAGAGAGGGCAGTGACATCCCTGGTTCTCACTCTTCCGTGTTCTCCCCCAGGTAGAAACGACACATTCCCTAGGCAGCTTGCCTCACTCCCCACTCACCTCCCACAGAAATCTCCCTAGAGGAAACCGAGGAGCCTGAACCCAGCCCAGGACTATGCGAATCCCTAAGCACACTAGTCCATCACAATCTGGAGAGTTTGAGCTGCCTACAAAACCAAACTAATTCGATCTGCTCCATCCAATGGCCCTTGGTACTTAAATTTGGTTTCTAGTCACCAAGGAGGAAATACTAGGTGATGGAAAGAATTCAGTCTTTGAAATCACAGATGGTGGCTTGAAATCTTGTCCAGAATAGAGTAGGGTAGATGTTAAGGTCTTTCTCTTCCCCATTTGGACAGCTCAGTTCAAATGTATTGGACGGGAAGAAAACCTGAGCTGGAAAATCTGTACTCCAGCCTTCCCTCTGCCGTTCCTTTCCTCTGTGACCTTGTTAAGGTGATACAAGTTCAATGTCCTTTGGTTTCCTCAGTCCTCAAATGAGAAGAATAATGCCATTCTAGCTTACCTCCAGACCATTCGAGGGGTTAAATAAATGAATGCTCATGAATTCATTGTGAAAAGTATAAAGAGCTATTCAAATATTAGGGATCACTTCGGGCCATAGCCCTCATTAATAACCTCCAGGACAGCCTTTAGGGAGCAGAAATGCTGGCAGAAAGAATGCAAAGTGGCCATTTCCTTTTGCAAGGTCACCACTGTGCTGCAGGTACTGACGAGCCAGAAGAAAACGGAGGTCCAATGCTAGGAAAATCCTTCATGCAACAGGAGATGTTTGTCAGCAGAGCTGAGCAGAATGCAGAGTCCCAGACGGTTCCCTGAAAGGAGAGTTAACTTCCTGACCAAGCTTTTGAAGCAATTTAGAAACGTCATCACAGGCCGATGACTCCGGGATGCTGAGACTCCAAAGACAATGTCTGAAGTCTGAAGTCCAAATGTTTCATTTTCCAGTCTAGGAAACTGAGGCCCAGATTCACACATTTCACTTCAAACCTGTCTTTCTTTCTACTGCACCAAATATTTCCTTGGGATACAAATTAGCAAAGAGAAATTCTCAAGGTCCCCAAACCCTTCACAGAAGTAGAGTCATCACTGCGCAGAACCCTTCAACCTGGACCCCGGGGTCCCTCCACGGGATCTGGAAATCGAGAAGAAACAGGGGCAGGGTATGGAAGCCTCACAGACAGCCTAATTTACAAAGTCAGCCTCGCATCTGAGGCCCTTCAGATGAAAGTCACCACAGAACGGCCCAACTTTTCATGGAATTACTAAAAGGAATACAGCGTTTCACATTATATTATAGCTTGCGAGGTTTTCCATTAAATTTCAAAGCTGCCCTGTTTAGTTAAAAGAGTTTGGGCTTTGCTGCAATGACTAACTTCAGAGTTTTCACTTTTCTGTGGTCATTTTAATATGACCCTATAAATGTTTTCCTTGAGGCTGGAAACGGGGTTTCGTCATAGAAGGGGTGCCACCAGAACAAGGGAGCCCCGGGCCCATGGGTCTTGGTGACTCCTAAGGAGGTGGGAAGTCACTATTTCCTTTTTTCCTTGAAACACTATGATCCTGTTAGAATTCTGAGAAGGCTGAGTTCACCTTAACAAACAACGGTATTTCAACAGAGGGCATATGGCCTTTAACACGTGTGTAGTCACAACAAATATAAGCTTGGAGCTGAGCCCCTTCTTCCTACCTTCAAAGCAAGCAATCAAAGCACCTTCTAACAGTCTCAGGCCTGAAAACTACATAGAAATAAGGCCCCAAGCTTTCATAAATGAAGTTCCCTTTGATATCTTCAATTATAATTTGAATTGTGGTCCCCTCAAAAAAAAAATGTTGGAGTTCCCGTTGTAGCTCAATGGGTTAAGGATCACCAAGCAGAGGCAGAGATTGCAGATGCAGCTCAGATCTCATGGTGCTGTGGCTGTGCTGCAGGCCCCAGCTGCAACTCTGATTTTTTCTTTTTCTTTCTTTTTTTTTTTTTTTGGTCTTTTTGTCTTTTAGGGCCACACTCACAGCATGTGGAGTTTCCCAGGCTAGGGGTTCGATCGGAACTGTAGCCGCTGGCCTATGCCAGAACCACAGCAACGCTGGATCTGAGCCGCATCTGCGACCTATACCACAGCTCATGGCAACACTGGATACCTAACCCACTGAGCAAGGACAGGGATCGAACCCATGTCCTCAGGGATGCTAGTCGGGTTCAATAACCACTGAGCCATGACAGGAACTCCTGCAACTCCAATCTGACCCCAGCCCAGCAAGTGCCAAAATGCCACAGGTGCTGCCATTAAAAAAAAAAAAAATGTTGTTGGAGTTCCTTAGTGGCTCAGTGGGTTAAGGATCCTGAGTTGTTGCTGAAGTGGCTTGGGTCACTGATGTGTCTCTGATTTGATCCCTGGCCTGGGAACTTCAGCATGCCATGGGCACGGCCAAAAAAACTGTGTGTTGGAATTCCATTCCCCGGTACATTCTACTGTAACCTTATTTAGAAATAGTGTCCTAACAAGAGGAGGAGACACAGGGAAAATGCCCTGTGACAGTGGAGGCGGAGAACAGCCTAATGCATTCATAAGCCATCGAACATCAAAGATTGTCAACAATCTCAAAAACTTAGAGGCAGGCCTGGAAGGCTGTCCCCTGGCAGCTTCAGAGAAAGCACAGCCCTGCTGACACCTTGATCTTGAACTTCTCACCTCCAGAACTGTGAGGGAATAAATTTCTGTGGCTTTAAGTCACCTAGTTTGTGGTGCTTTGTTATGACAGCCCTAGAAAACTCGAAAACACCTTCCAACTCCAAGGAGGAAAACAAACCCGGCCCTGGACAAGAAAATGCAAAGAGAAAGGAATAAAAAGAAACCTGGCCCGTGCTCAGGGCCTCTGGTGCCTGGTGGGCTGGGCACTTCAACTCTTTGAAAAATGGGCTCTCCTGTCACGGGGCTGTACAGAAAGAGCAGAGCAGAAAGGCCACCTTTATTGCTGACCTGTCATCATAGAAATAATTAGCAAATTGCCACAAGGTGCTTCCGGAAGGTGATTCAGACGTCGCTGCTGTTCAGCCTGAGGAGCAGCGGGGCGGCCGGCCGGCTGGCTAATGCATCACTTTCAGGGGAAACGGCTGTGTTTACGAGCAGATATTACACTAAATTGTTCTCCCAGCACAGAACATCTTTTCTGCACTGGGTACATCCACCCTTGGCTCGCAGAGAACACCCACATCCGTGGTGTGAAGGTCGCGTCGGTCCTCCTAAGTGGACGTGACAGCTCCAACCAGGTTTCAAAGTCAAAGGGCAGCTGATCTGCCCACCTGGGACCAGGAAGCTCGGTCATGCAGCTTCTCAGAAATGGGCCTTTGTCCAGGTTGTTCAGTGTGCAGGACGCAGGCCTCAAGGTCAGGAACTGCAGAGCTTCGTAGATGTATAAGCATCTAGGAAAGGAAAACTTAACTGCCTCATGCCCTCAATACAGTTGGTAAGAAGCTTTCAAAATTGACCTCCAGATTCTCATCACATTCTGAATAACGAAGGCTCGTTCCTCAATTTAAACCCAAGTCTGCTTTATTTTATGTATATATGCAAGAGATCATCTCAGGGCTATCACTTTAATTTTCATTTCCTATTATTCACTGAGAAGATAAACGTTGACCTTGAACGTGGAAACAAGAGAGCCAGGCGGGTAGGGTAAGTGATGGTCTTGGCCACCGTTTGTGACCCCCTTAATCTTCCAGACACTGGGCTGAACTCTTCAGTTGTATTATGCCTTTTTTTTAATTTTTTTCCTTTTGAGGGCCACATCTGTAGCACATGAGGTTCCCAGGCTAGGGGTCAAATCAGAGCTGCTGGCCTACAGCACAGCCACAGCCATGAAGGATGCAAACCACATCTGTGACCTACACCACAGCTCATGGCAACACCAGATCCTTAACCCACTGAGGGAAGCCAGGGAGCGAACCCACCACTTCATGGCTACTAATTGGATTCGTTTCCGCTGCACCAGGACGAGAACTCTGCATATGTCTTTTTAAATCCTTGTCCAAGCCTATAAGTCAGGACCTGTGATTATTCCTGAGATACAGATGATGGAATTGAGGCACAGGTGATTTCCATGAATTATCTACCTAGCATCCCACAAGTTAGGGCAAAAATGCAATTTCACCAGAGGTCTCTTTGCCATCAAAGTCTGTGGTGCATGTACCATCTCATCCTTGCAACCGAAAACAGTTCCCAACACCAGGTCTGACTTGTGATTCCAACACCGTGAGTCAGTCACCTTGGACCTCAGAAACATTTTCTCTCTATCTTTCCCAGGGCAGGTAAGGACTGGTAAACTGAAAAGTACCAGCTTCAAACAATGACCAAGCTTTCCTCTGTCCTCTCTGGCAATGCTGAGCAAGTGCCCAGCAGGTCCTTTTTCTGCTTCAGGAGGATCTTGAGCAAAGCCAGTTCGGGGAAGGGTGAGGGTCGGGTCCCCATAAGGCAGACAACAGGAACAAGCGACTGGATTTTAAGATGACGCTGGCGGCAAGGGGGAAAGGCACAGAATGAAGTGAATTCTCCACTGGTGTGGATACAGGAGAGCAAAGGAGATTTCTAGACAAAGATGGTGATTAAATCAACACAGTCAGGGCACAGAACCATACTTTTCTCCCTTGTGAGAGTCTCTTACCCACAGAAGGAGAAAGCAATTGAGAGCTTTGAACAAAAAGCAGCTCATTTGGAGTTGCTGATCTCCCCCGAACCCTCCCCTTTGGGAGGTATAAAATGTCTCACTTATCTGCTTTTAAATCAAAACCAGGGAACTTCACGCAATAAGTTCCACAAGTGGTCAAACAAACTATGATACAGCACAGATCGGAGCACCATGCACTCATTAAAAGTCACATTTTCAATGCAAATCAAAACTACAGTGAGATATCACCTCACAGCAGTCAGAACGGCCGTTATCAAAAAGTCTACAAATAATAAATTCTGGAGAGGGTGTGGAGAAAAAGGAACCCTCTTACACTCTTGGTGTGAATGTAAATTGATGTAGCCACTATGGAGACAAGTATGGAAGTCCCTTAAAAAACTAAAAACGGAGCTGCTTATATGATCCAGCAATCCCACATATCCAGAGAAGGCTCTAATTCAAAAGATACATGCACCCCTACATTCATTGCAGCACTGTTTACAGTAGTCAAAACATGAAAGCAACCTAAATGTCCACTGACAAATGAATGAAGATGTTACACACACACACACACAATGGGATATTAGCCATAAAAACATAATGAAATAACGGTATTTGCAGCAACATGGAAGGACTTAGAGATTGTCATAGTCAGTGAAATAAGTCAGATAAAGATAAATCACATGACATCACTTACATGTGGAGTTTAAAGTATGATACAAAAGAACTTATCATATCTTAAAGAATACTGAATGCCATAAGAAATGCTAACAAGAGAGTATTAAGCTTAAAAGTCAGGATTCTGATATTCCTCTATGATATAATCCTGTTTCTTAAAAATATATGTAATTCCTGTTGACTTGAGTGGAAAACAGACTGGAAGGAAATAAACCTCAATTGTTACTGGTGGTTATCTCTGGATGAAGGCATAGTAGTTGATTTTTAATTTTTTCTTTTACAAGAGCCATATACTATCTCATAGCCAGATAATCAATATTTTAAATACTTTTGACAAACACTGAGTAACAATATTAAGCAGATAACTGAGCTAGTGCCCTGTGAGGCTCCTAGGCACACAAGACTGTGTCCTCCATTGCTTGCTGTTAGGGAATAAGCCTCAGGCTCCACGACCTCCCCTAAGCCCCGAAGGGCAGGTGCTAATCAGGGCAGGGAGGGGATGCAGCGCCCAGGGAGGAGCAGTCAGGAGACAGAGGTGCAGCCGTGGGGCAGGGTGCTGGTTCCTCCTTAAGGAATATGCATAACAATATCTTGGAGCCCTTCTGTAGGACTAAAAAGCCAACAAATGGAAAGACTACTCGATGAAGCAATCTTCATTCTGGGAAGAAGGAGGACCACCAGAGCCTGTCCTGGGGCCACTAAACCCCAGCTCTGAAAGACAATGCAAGCTTGCCTCTCCCCTGATCCTTGTCTATGGCCCTGAACCTTGTCTATGGCCCTGATCCTTATTACACTCCTCAAACTATAAAACCACCGCCTAACCCCTTCCAAGGTGGGCACACTCTTTAAGGCATTAGCCTGTTGTGTCCCCCTTGCCTGGCAAAACGCCCAAGCTATCCTTTTCTCCTTTACCCAAAACTCTCTCTCTGCATTTCAATTCAGCACTGTCAGACAGAGGCCAAATTTCAGCAACAAACAGTGGATCACAGAAGCCAAGTTTCCGTTCTGGCTCTACTTCTAATCCCTTCCCCAGCCCTATGCCCCAGTATCCTTACAACACAGAGGTTGCCTTCAATATCTTGGGGTCTATAATCTTTCATTAGACATTGTGGCCAATTCTTGAAGGCAGAGGTGAGCCAGCGAAGTTGGATAAAAGCGAAGTGAGTCAGGGATACAGAGGAGTCCCAGAAGAAAGAACGAGAAAGCTAAGAGGGAAACAGACACAGCAGGTGTGAACTCAGATTTTTGAGATGGGTGATGATTTTATTTTTTATTTTTATTTTTTCATCTTCTAGGGCTGTACCCATGACAAATTGAAGTTCCCAAGCTAGGGGTCAAATTGGAGCTGTAGCTGCTGGCCCACAGAGCTTACGGCAACGCTGGAACCTTAGCCCACTGAGCAAGGCCAGGGATGTGCTCTCAGTCCACATGAAGGATACTAGTCGGGTTTGTTATTGCTGAGAGCCACGGTGGGAAATCCCTAAGGGATGATTTCAAGTCACAACCTACTGTTTGCTTATTAGGTCTTTGTTTAAGAGTCACAGGCCTTTGAAACTTTGCCTACTCACAGATCTTCATCTGCTTTATTAAACCTCTAAACATTTCAGAGAACCCATCAGGATATAAATTAATCTCCATGCTAAAGCAGAATGTGACGCAATCAACTGAAATCGGACTCTAGTGCCTCAGGCTAGAAATGACTCACCCTGGAAACAAAGCAATTATTCCTGTTATCTATCTGCCCACTTCACCCTTGGCTTCTGCGGAAGACAATTCAGTTAAAGGTGGTACTGATTGACTCCATTCCACCAAAACGCTCGGGGGTCCTTTCTCACCAGACCCCCAGGCGCTTGTGACCTGGGGGACGAAATTTCCTCTTGTCTGAGGCTTTACCCGAGCCTCAGGACTCTCGGAGCACAACGGGAGGAACCGTCAATTTCGCTCTGCCAGTAAAATCGGGCTCTCCGCTTTCTGGCCCTGACATGCCCCTCAGAGCATCCAGCTCTTTGAAACACAGAGCACACTCTATAAATGCCTTAACTCTAGGACGATCATAGTGTTCCAAGTGCAGAGAACCTCATGGAATGTCAGAGAGCTGTCGACTAAAAAAATACAACCTGAGAGTTCCCTGTGGCTGTA
This sequence comes from Catagonus wagneri, assembly GCA_004024745.2. Classification (NCBI taxonomy): domain Eukaryota; kingdom Metazoa; phylum Chordata; class Mammalia; order Artiodactyla; family Tayassuidae; genus Catagonus; species Catagonus wagneri. Next base: position 2,615,932 of record PVHT021183710.1, on the reverse strand, counting down.
GTATAGGCCGGCAGCTACAGACCCGATTTGACCCCTAGCCTGGGAACTTCCATATGCCACAGGTGTGGGCCTAAAAAAGCAAAAAAAATACAACCTAGAAGTTGAGAGTTGTTTTATCTGGGGTGAAATTAGGACTTAAGACCAGGAGACAGCATCTCGGTAGACCTAAGAAACTCCTCCCAGGAGGCGAGGGGTGAAGCTGGGATATATGAATTTTTGCAACAAAGGGAAGGCAGTAAGAAAAAAGATTTACAGAGAACCAGATTTACAGCAGAAGATTTACAGCAAACCCGTTTCTATGGGGAGACATAAAGGTCTGGGCTTACCGGGATCGCGCCTTTGACGTGTACCTCAACTGTGGGCCAGTCTTCATTTCCCTGAGTTCCCTCAGGGCTCACTGGCCCCCCCTTGGGAGTGGCGGTTCTCACAGAGGACCGCGACATCTTTTGCTCTGCCCACTAACAACAGCCCAGGAAATACTGCCCCAAAGAGGAAAGGGGGAATATCAAGATCTAAGGCATTATGGTGAAGAGGGCGGGGCCTGCAGCCAGGCACACATTTTACAGAAGTTTGCTGCTGGTGTCGTGAAAGTGACTGCTAGTCACAGACATTAGTCATCGACAGATCTTGGTGTTTTTCTAGATATGGCGAGATGCAAGAACTGGGTTCAAAAAATCTTCTCCTGAAAAGATCTAACTGCCTGAAGACTTGTTCTTCTAGTTTTCCCAGAGCACCAGAGTGCCTCATTCCTAGTCTCCACCCTGAGCTCCACTCAGGGGGTGCTGCGGGTTGGCAGCTGCAGGTTGGCAGCTCACGTTTTACCCCATGTAGAGGCTGATGGCAAGTGCAAACTTCAGTTCACAGAGCCATAAAAACAGAGAAGGTGTGATAGCTCTTGAGTTAGAAGTCATGGAATGGCTGGACCATTGTACATTGGAAGAAATTTCTCACCACCTTGGAGACTCCAATCATTTATAATCCTGGAGTAGGCAGCGAAGCATCAATTTTCCAAATTTATAGGGGCCGCGCAGATTTCAATATTATACTCAGGGAGACCTAAGTGTGAATACCCTCCTAATTAAGATTTTTCTGGACTTCCCACTGTGGTGCAGCGGTTAACGAATCCGACTAGGAACCATGAGGATGAGGGTTCGATCCCTGGCCTTGCTCAGTGGGTTAAGGATCTGGCGTTGCCGTGAGCTGTGGTGTAGGTCACAGATGCAGCACGGATCCTGGTGGTTGTGGCATAGGCTGGCAACTGTAGCTCCAATTAGACCCCTAGCCTGGGAACCTCCATGTGCCGTGGGTGTAGCCCTAAAATGACAAAATGCAAAAAAAAAAGATTTTTTTCTCATTTTTGCAAGGGGCATTGAGTGAAGAAGTTGAGAAAGCAGGTGCAGGGGCAAGGTGGACTGGGTTCAAATTCTAACGTAGGCACCAGGCATCGAACCGCTCTGTACATCGGTTTTCTCAAATGTTCAGTGGGGGGCGATTATGGTACCAGAGAATCATCATGAAAATCACATCGTCGCTGTCTTTACCTAGTCCTCAGCTCAGTCCCCGGAATCGTTTTAAGGAAACGGAGTCATCACCAACCCCTATTTGATTACACACGTCCTTTTATTTTACCCCTCCTCTTAATTCCTACACATCTGAGGAAACTCACAATCAAAAACAGATACACCTTGCAGGCTAGTCAGTGTGTTTATCATCAACATCAGAAAGCACCTGAGCCCAAACGCCCTTCAACAGGAAAATGGACAAACTACAGTGTACTCATACCATGGGCACTAACAAGCAATAAAACTTTTTTTTTTTAATTTTATGGCCACATCCGCCTCACCTGGAAGTTCCCTAGCCAGGGACTGAATTCAGGCCACAGCCGCACAACACCAGATCCATTAACCCATTGCACTGGGGCCGGGGATCAAACCCACACCTCCACAGAGACACGAGTCACTGCAGTCAGATTTTTAACACACTGCGCCAGGGGGAGAACTCCCCAGCAATAAAATGTTTAAAAAGAACTGCTATATGCAATAATCAGAGTGAACTCACACAGATGCGGTGTTTCATGAAGGAAGCCAGATGCAAAAAAGTATGTATGACTCCACTGAATGGAGTTAGAAATCAGGCAAAATTAATCAGCAAAGACCGAAGGCAGAATCCTGGAAACCAGGGTGACCAACCAACCTGGTTTGCCTGAAACTCTCCCAGTTCTGACCCTGAAAGTTCCACATCCCAGGAAACCCCTCAGTTCTAGGCAAAGGGTGACAACTGGTCACTCTGGTGACCACCCCAGAAGAAGAGGTGACAGACTAGGAAGAATCACAGGACCACTTCTAGGGGACCGGAAATGGAAGCCTTGATTAGGGGGGAAGTTACCTGTATGCACGTGGAAATCACCACACCCAGAGCAGCTGACGAGTCCCTGTCGTGGCTCAGCAGGCTAACAACCCGACATAGGCTCCATGAAGATGCACTTGCGAGTCCCAGCCTTGCTCAGTGGGTTAAAGATCCAGCATTGCCACAAGCTGTGGCGTAGGTTGAAGAAGTAGCTCTGATCTGCCGTTGCTGTGGCTGTGGTGTAGGCCTGTAGCGGCAGCTCCAAATTGACCCCTGGCCTGGGAACTTCCATGCGACACAGGTGCAGCCATAAAAAGGAAGAAAAATAAAAAATAAAATGTTTAAAAAAGCACTTGATATACTTTACAGTACAGTACATACA